>PVKA01017513.1:0-45623 GCA_004027165.1 Ctenomys sociabilis
TTTTATTTTTTTTTATTTATTTTTTTTTTTTGTCTTTTTGAGACAGGGTCTCACTATGCAGTTCAGGCTGGCTTTAAGCTCACTTTGTAGCTCAGGCTGGTCTCGAACTCACAACAATCCTCCTGCCTCAGCCTCCCGAGTGCTGGGATTACAGGCATGCGCCACCACGCCCGGCTCTGACTGTAATTTTAAATAATGGTTAACATGTCATTGATTTTATTTTTACTGTTTTGTCTTTACTGTAGGCAACAACTGTAGACTTATGTAGGCTTTGCTCACCTACCTTAGTGGTACTGACTTTTTTCTCCTACGTCTACCAGTTTAATCCATAACCAATTGGAGAATTTTTTTCTGAGAGCTTCAGAATTACTAATAACTGTCAAATTTTTCTCCTCCTTTACAATTCCCCAGTTTATACTAAGATCTCAGTTTTCAGTCTCATATTTAAAGCTTTAAATGACATAGTTACAATTTAATATCTTGTTACATTAAAAACAAACGAATCCTTTACTTTTTGTACTGTAATGTGTTGCCTCTACCACCTAATCCTTTTCAGCTCTCCTTCTTTGGCCCTTCCACCTTGGCACTTCTCTCCAATAATCTAATTTTCCTCCTAAAGTGAAGATGCTTACAGATTGTTTTTATCAGAAAAAATGTTATGATATGTTGTTTGATCATTACATCTGAAAATCAATAGTGTTCACAATGTTTGGCTATTTTAATATGGCTATTAATTGATGATTAAAGTAGCATAATGTTTAAATATTTTTTTGTTTATATAGCCTATTGAGTGCCCATCTGGTAGCCGTAGTAAATTTTCTAGCACTTACCTACATTTTACATTGAACATTCTACAACGTCCCGCTGCTGTTCAGTAAATTTTGTAGAAGGATCAAAGTACTATGTTCATGTCTTTGAAGCAGAGAGGAAGATGCCATTCAATGATGGCCTAGATGAGACGAGTGGGATAAGAAAAGTAATGTGAATATCACTCAGAGGAATTCCCTCATCACGTCCTTCTGCTTCTTGTTTGATATCACTGTCTTCCGTATAGATTGGAGGGCAGAAAATGTTGAGTTGAAATTAGTGCTTTCTGCTCTGGAGATGGAAATTGCTTAGAAACATGGCATGTGTCTTCGGCATCTAATAACTTTATCTTTACCTCAAGCTAGGTGGGATCAGATCTTTTTGTAATGTAAAGAAGATCAAACACTACCTGAAATCACACATTCCATTATTTCAAAAATATTTTAACATATATACTAATTTGTTTCATTTATGCTATTAGCTTTACTTAATTGTTAACAAAGTTTAGTGTTATTATCCATGTTATACTTGGTAAGAACTTTAGGTCCATGTGTTTTATGAATTTTATTTTAATTTTTCATAAAATGAAAAGAAATTGCTTTGTGTATTCTAGCTTACTTATTGGAATCCTCAAGATATTGTTTCCACAAGGTGATATCCTCAATTCATAGGTTATAATAGAGTATCAAGCAATATAAAAGAGAGTGGCTAGGTTTGCATCTATATCCCAACATGTAGGTTAATATTTTTCCTTATTTTATTTCACTTTTTCACATATAAGGAACTGGTATAGGAAAAATAGGCAATAAATATGTATTAATGCATCATGACCATCTTTTATCTTAGGACTTTTGTAAGAAAACAATGTTACATTTGATGGGCTCTGAAGGAAATTGCTAAGAGGTGACAGGCACCAGAAATATGGAATATGACAAATTATAATCAATAACAGGAAGTTATGAACACATAGAAGTTACTCAAATAGAGATTCTTAAAAAGGGCCAAGTAGGCATATAATATTAGCTAACTTAATAGTAAATGAGCATCAAACTTGTGGTATAAGTGGAAAGACTGAAAACTCAAATATCAAAAAGTTCATGAACATTTATGCCTTTTTTGTATCATGGGGAACTACTCAGCCATAAAGAAGGATAAACTGGAAACTTATAAGTAAATGGATACAAATAGAGACCATACCCGTAAGTGAGGCAAATCAGATCCATGAAGTAAAGATCATATTGTCTCACTGTGTAAGAAACTGAACGACTAAATAAGATCTAAAATGTATAATATGTATTGTGAATTAGGAAGAAACTGTTCAGAAAAAAAAAGACAAACTGTGATGAGGAAAGAGGAAAGAAAGAAAAGGGAAAAGGAAAAATATATTTGTACACAAGATAGTAAAGATAGTTATACAGCTAGTTTCTCTCAGTTCATTGAAGAGAAAGGTTTGGGCTAATGTTGTTTTGAGAACAAATTCTGCCTATATTTTGTACTGTGAATAGCTACAATGAAAACAACAACACAATATATTAATTACTCTAACTCTCTTATGAACTTGTTTTGAAAGTGCTTTACCATTGTTTTAATTTTTTTCTCTTTAACATAAAAAATGGGAGCTAGCCTTTAGGAGGCAAATGTATAGTTTCAAGGTAATGTTTTTATGCCTTTAGCATAGTAACAAATTGAGAAAGACACACACAAAAAAAAAAAAAATAGGGAGAGGCTTAAAGAAAATTTAAACTTTTAATACATGTTTGTGCCTATTGTATTGTGGTTGCTTTATTCTGCTAATGTCCTAATAGGGTTTACAATCACAACCTATTCCAGTACAGGTGAAGTCATAAATGTTCATTGCTAACTTCCTATAGACCCTATTTATTTCCACACAGCTCCTTGGTATGTGCAGATCTATAGTTTTCTTAGGTATGTTCTTCTAGACAGAAATACATTTTTGCTCAAATCAGGTTCACTTTGAATTCTAGGCATATTTTTTACAGGTTAAACACCACCTTTCTGAAACATCCAGGGTTCTGTCAACAAATGCAAAATAAAAAGGACAAGGGGAAAAATAAGGTTTAGTGTTTAATTTACTAACCAGGCAAGCCTAATCTGGTGATCTGAGCAACAAATTTGTTGACAAAAACACATTGTAACAACCATTTTTAGTTTTCTATTCTTGTTTTGTAATTCTGTATCATTTTTATCATTTTATGTTACTTTTTGGTTTTGTTATTCTTATTGATTTTTTGGGTATCTTCCTCTTTAAAATAAAATGTAAAAAACAACAAATGTAGTAGGGGTTGTCTCTTAGGTCACAGATGAAAATGTTCGACAGCTTGCTGTATGGTCGACGCTGGAAGCATGATTGAATCAACCCTACAAGTTAGCATTTCTATCGTTGTGCAGCCCACCATTGGCACTCCCAGAAGATACTGATAAGCCTTTATTATGTGGAGATAGTGTGTCTCTGAATATGCCATAGCGCAAATGCCATTGTTCTACAAGGCCCTAGCACTGTTTCCAGAATTATGTCAAAGGTCTCAGTATTACTCAAGCTATTCACTTTAGAACTCTGAAACTATAAATAAGAATAGAAAAATAGTTATCTACACAAATTGAGTATTGTACAGTGTGCTTGAAATTGTATTTTGATAGCCTGTAAAGGAACCAAGGAAGGCTAGCCAGATCGCTCACTGGATTAAAGCACTGGTTTAGGCAGACTCAGGGACTGGGGTTCAGTCCCCAGATTGCCATGCCAGCCCCACCCACAGGACACGCTGAGCCTGATGGGGACTGGGCATGGTGGTGCACACCGGTAATCCCAGCACTTGGGAGGCTGAAAACAGGAGGATCACTAGGGCTCTGATCTAGTTGTGAGATCCTGTAAACTCTTTACTAAATCCATTTTTAAAAAAAGAACCAAAGAAACATAGTAGATCTAAAGTATAAAGGAGCTAAATGAATTTTTATGTACTTTTGTTCAAAAAATTTTTTCAGACCTCTGGCCTTGGCACAGAACTGATTGGCTCAGTGAAAGACTCAAAGAAATGGGAAAGACATTTGGGGGCCCAACAAATGAAATCGTTGTGAAGATGTTCTGATATGAAAAGGAAATTCAGGTATTGTATCTTATTTAAATAACTCCTGTCAAAAAATGGACTTGAATACTGATGAGTTTTGCTACTTGATGAACCAGATGATATAATATTTTAACTGGACCTAGATTAACATCTTTATTTTAAAGTGAAATAGTGAGAGAAAGTATTTTGAGTATTCTTCTAAGTTTTATAATTTAAAAGGTCAAAATAAAAGTGGGTAATGGATGGGGTAGGGAGCTAATATGGAAGCCTCACTGCCTGCCTGGCAAGTGCGAGGATGTGGGCTTGATCCCCATCATGCTGGCCCGAAACTGGGCATTGGGAGGTATAACTGTAACCCCAGTGCTGGGGAGGCTGAGACAGGAGGATCACTACAAATCCAATCTGCATAGCCAGACCCTGTGCCAAATAACTAACTAACTAAATAAATAAATATTTTTTTAAAAAATGTGAATAATGGAGCACTAAGTTATACCCATGCAGAGATGTACCATGTTTTATAAGTCAAGGTATACTGCATGGACTTTAGACTTTTTACTTCAAAGTACAACAGACAACAAGGAAAATAATATTTTATACAATAATATGAAAAACATTCCTTGATAGAGCAAAGATCCAAGAATTTATATGATGAGGATATGGTATAGGGCTAAGGAAATAGCTCAGTAGAATAAGTACCTGACAAGGGCCTGAGTTTAATCCCTGGTTCTGAAAAAAAAAAAAAAAAGAATACAGTATAAACCCAAATATTATGTTAAGCATTTCACAATGGCCACTGCCATGGTGGTACACTTCTGGAGAGGTGGGCTTAAGGAGCACACTCCCCACACCACGTTTTGCAAAAATGACAATTTATTGAAATCTTACTCTGAACATTTAATCTTTAATCTATCTTAGAAACCTCTTCTAAGACTGAACAGCTACCCTTTCCTTACAAAACTACATACAAATTTCATAAGTCTTTGAACTGTAGAATAATTTTTAATAAATATGTATCTGTCCCTCGATTCAGGATGTGGCCACAGCATATGGAGTCACAGTGCTTGCTGGAATGGCATCTGAGTCACACATCTGCTTCTCTGCCCCAAGACCTATTAATTGCTAAGTGTAGATTTTCATTCCTTATGTCAGTCTATAGTGTAATCACCACAGTTTTTAAAAGCATATAATTTACATGTTCAACTGTCCAATGATAGCTTCTCCTCAAGTACAATTTCATTTTTGGGTGGAAAATAAAAGCTTTTTATTTTCTAAAGTTTTTAAAATCCATTTACCAGCTGAGAGAGAGAAAGAGAGACAGACAGACAGGCAGAAACAGACAGACAGACAGGCTAACTAACAGACTGACTGAACTTGGAGAAGAACAGAGATTCCTAGAATGGTTGTGGAGGAGAGTCTAGGGTAGGTTTATCTTTTCAATTCACAGAAGCTACGATATTTTTTATTCACCAAATTGGTAATGATTTTGAGATTAATGAAGAAAAATTATCTGAAGAATTATGCCCTGTAAGTATGGTTCCTAGTTTTTCCTTTGTCTGAAAGCATCCTGTTGTGCATGAAGTGTATTTCTTCATCAACTTATTTCCCACTTTTGCCACACAAGCCTCCCTCAGTCTCCAAAACGGTGCACATTTTTACTTTATAAAATTTGACAGAAAAACTGGGGACTTTTTACCAATAAGATAATAAAAGTAACTTCCTATATTTCTCCTTCTTGCTCAAGGAAATCTCAACTGTGCTGTTTTCCTGTGTCCTCCAGTTATATACGATCCTAACATGTGCTCATTAATTCCAACACCCTGAACATTTATTTATAATTTTTGCTCCCTGGTATCCTCTGGAGAGGCACATCTCAATTTGAAGAGTGACTTGGGGGTCAGTAGTTATACAGTCATGCTCCAGCCTGCTTGGATGTCACCCATTCATAATGTGGCACACCAATCCACAGCCCACAGTCACAATTCCAATCGCTCAGTGTCCCTCTGCAGTATTTCATGTCACCCTTTTGCATGACGCAGTTCCCGACTTGCTGCTGGCTTTCTCCTGCATTTAATGTCTGGGCCCTTTTGGCCACTGACCTGGTATAAACGGGGTTGGTGAGTATGTCTCTGGTCTCCTATAGCTGCGGAGGGCTCAGAGCAGACATAAAACAGGCCCCTAGCCCTGCAACATCTGAACAGCGTTTCCTGTCTGAACTTCTCATTTTTACACTTGGCATGAGCTGACTCGACCTTTAGCCTGTTCTTAAAAGGGATGCCTTTTAAGAAGGTTAAGAGTGACTTGGCCCCCAAGCTGACAAAGTCCTGGGCCCCCACTGAACGACAGCTGCGCCAGATGTGCAAAGCACTGATTTAGTGGTACAGGCCGCCGTCCACCAGACCCGCACGCAGAGCTCACTGCAGTTGTGTGATTTGAAGATCCGTGTGCACCCCACTAATCGTGACCTGGTATAAACGGGACTGGTGAGTTATGAAAGTTACGAGTTACCAGAGTTATGAAAGTCAGGCTTCAAGGAGGCACTTATCTGCCGACACGGCAGCACTGTGACCACATGAATTAATGGTAGCCCCAGAAGTGAGTTCTGCAGCTACTTGTTATGGCAGTGTACTTGGGACTTGTCCTGAAAACAGTGTCTCAGCCACTTGCCTCTGCATGAAGCCGCATGCCCTTACTGCATCTTATCCTATATGTGGCTTCTGATTCATTTATGTTGCCATGTGTACAAGACTGCTTTGGTTTCAAACTTAACAAATAAATGGATACTTCTGCAGCTTATTACTAACACATTCCATTTACAGGTGGTAGAAAGAAAAATAAACATTTCTCTGTGCCGTAATGTGATTGGACATTACTAATGTTTTTGGAGCACACAAAGGTAGGGACCCCTGGGAAGGAAATGCGGTGCTAACTTTCACATTTCTAAACTGCTGCAGTACAACGCTTCATTATCTAAAAGCTCTATAAGGATAATGAGGATCTCCACCAAGGAATCAAATTCCTTGATTTAATTTCAATATAAGTCAATGACACAGACATAGTACTTTTATCACATTACACATTCTGCGTTCTGAAAAGACAATGTTAACTGTCAGAACATTAACGGAAATCTTCCTACCTCTTCTGGTAATTATAAACTTATTGTTGATTATTTCTTCAGAGCTAGGTCTACCTGCTCTATTATTTTTCCCTATCATTCCAGAGAAACTTTTGAAGTAAGAAATTAAAACAATACTGTTCTAATTAGTGTATGTGAGCTGAATGCAGGTCTCATAGTGAAAGATTAAACATAAAAGCCAGTGAGATAGCTCAGCGGACTAAGCACCTGCTTAGGCAAGCACAGGGACGAAGGCTTGACCCTCGGCAAGACATGCTGGACCAGCCCCACCCCTGGGTGCTCTGAGCCAGAGACCACATCTTGTGCATGTAGCTTCCTTGTTTCTCACATACTGTATCAAAAACAAACTTCTGAAAGCCAAATGTTACTGATGTCAAAAATCTAAAAATTTGCAAATATATACATATTTTTATTTCTGAATATTGATATCTGTAATTTATCATACATGGTAGATTTAACTTATAGTTTATAGGCTTATAATAAAAATAAGAACAAGGAAAGAAAAATTGATGACAATGACAAAGATGCATTACTAGAACACTCAAATTTTTGTGAACTAAACTGAGCAACTGGGGGTCAGGAGGAGAGCTCAGTGGAATAAGTATTTGCCTGGAAAGCTCAAGGTCCTGAGTTTGATCCCTGGTTACACCAAAAAAAAAAAAAAAAAAAAAAAAAAGTAAACTATGAGCAACTACTGGAGAGGTCTATGTATATGTATTATGTCTTCCAGTTTTTACTTAATAAAGCAACTGATGTTAGAGAGTTACTCAAAACATATGTGCTAGATTTAACTGAATTCAACAAAAATATTGATTTTAGTTAACTGCCTAACATGAGGGCATTTTCCATTTTTGGGTAAGCCTTAGTCTTTTATTATTATTAATTTTATTGAGAAACAAATAAGAATGAGACTTTCAAAATTGATTAGTAGGACAGTTTCAACAATTAATACATTGTACTATGGATAATCACTAAGAAGATAACAATGTAAAAATATTAATTATTGAAACTGTACTATAATTCAGCTCTAAAAAAAGATAGGTTTATAGCTACAGTCTCTCAATTCAATGAACAGAGGCATCTGCTCTAATAGTGTTTATAAATAGAATATCATGTATGTACCTTGTGCAACAAATAACTACTTAGAAAACAATATGCAATGTATTAATTATTGAATCTGTTCTAATAATTTGATTTGAAACTGTCTCATTGCTATTTGTTCTTCAATAAAATTATGGAAAAAATACTTAATACATTGCATGCTGCTGTCGGTGTAATGGTTATCCATAGCACATGATGCAGACAGGACATCCTGTCCAAACACTATTAGTACAAATCTTTCTTCTCATTGAATTAAAGGAAAGTAGCTAAATATCTATCCTAACTATTTTGTATATATGAGCACAAAATGGTCCTTCATTTGCATCACCTTTCTTGTTTAGTTTTGTCAGACATAGGTATTCCATTGTCATTTAGACATTATAGGTGCATGAATTCAGCAAAGTAATCCAACATAATCCAGTAGCATATAATAGTAGTGGGGTATCCATAGGGCTGGCAATGTCAGAAGTTGTTGACTTGAGCCTCTTACAGCTCAGCTATTAACAAGGCTTTACTTTTTATACCTCACTTTTACACTTTTCTGTTGGATGGTTAAGATCAAGATAAAGCAAAACCTATATAACAAGAAATGTAACTTCTGTATCTGACAATGTCAATCAGATCCCCTCAAGATTTACCCTGAAACCTTATACTGCAGTTTGTAGATCCTTTGTCAGCCAAGGAGATGGTTCAAAAAAATAAGCTCTTGCTTGGCAAGTGCAAAGGACTGAGTTCAATCCCCAGTTCCACAAGAAAACAAGCAAAAAAATTTCTATTAACTATAGCAATTTCATTTAGCTCTGGATTAATAATTTTTCTAGGTGAGCAAAAAATAATAAATAATTCATATTTTAATTTCCACAAAATATATTTTGAATAAAAAACAACTGAATGCAAAATATAGTGTAAAGGGAAGGCTAAGAATCATACAGTAAAGCTTTTTTAAGACAAGGTTTTTGTCAGACTCATCCACGTGACACTGACAAAGCCTTTGTCTTGAAAAATTTGTGGAAATTAATATCTCAATTGTATTCTGCTCACCTGGAAAAATTATCAATAGCCAGGGCTAAGTGAAATTGCTACATACAGATTAGTTTTCTGAGAAAAAAATCAATAGCAAATTCTTGTTTATTTTAAGGTATAGTATAATAGATTATTCTTGCGCTCTCTCTCTCTCTCTCTCTCTCTCTCTCTCTCTCTCTCTTATTTTATATGCTCTTATGAACCAAAAATGCTTTAGAACTGGCATGTCTGGCACCCAGGAAATGGAAAGATATTGATATAATATTACCTTTGACAGAAAACTGTCCATTGAAATACAAAACTAAATTTCAACTCTTCTTCAGATCATTGCTTACAAATTTTTCTAATTTCTGTATGCACAATTGCCTTCGGAGACAGAAGCCTGAACACGTGACTTGATTCCCGTCTCACTTTTGGCTTGCTGCGTAGTTGTCAACCACGTGACAAGAACACAGCCATTGATTTCATGAAGAGCCTCCACAGGGCTGTCTGCAGTGGCTTATTCGTTCCCTCCCCAGCCAGCAGTGAACAAGAGTTTCTTTATGTTCACAGCTTCACTAGTCCTGCTATTTTCGTTTCGTGTGCTGTCTTGTTTTTGGTGCTGGCCATTCCGCACAGTGGAATAGTACCTCAAGCACTTCTGATTTCAATTTCCCTGATGGTTAATGACAATGAAAGCTTTTTCACAAATAGGTATTGGCTATTTTGAATTTTTCTTTTGAGAAGAGTCTTTTCTGGTCTCTTGACCATTTCAAAAATTGTATTATTTGTTTTGTCTGTTGGTGAGTTTATTGAGTTCCTTTATATACTGGATATTAACCCTCTGGCAGATGAAGAGTTGGCATGTGCCTGTGTTGTCTCCCGTTCTGTACATTGGCTCTTTAATCTTTTGATAGTTTCCTTTGTTGTGCAGATGCTTTTCAGTTTGATCGAAACCCACTTGTCAATTTTTACCTTTGTTTCCAGTGCTTTTGGGATTCTATATAGAAATTCATCGCTTAGATCAATTTCCTAAAGTTGTTAACCTGAGTGTATTGTCAAAGGACTTGAAATCAGCATGCTGAAGAGGAATCTTAATACCATTTATTCATGGCAGCACTAGAGCTGCAATACAGCTAAGATATGAAATCAGCCTGGGCATCCTCAATAGATGAATAGAAAAAGAAAATATAGACACCCTGGAGTCTTATTCAGCCCTAGCAAAGAATGAAACTCTGTAAGTTCCAGCAACATGAGTGGAACTGAAACATGATGCTTCATGAAACAGGCCAGAGAAAGATAAGCACCGCACATTTTCTCTCATTTGCAGAAGCCCTAAAAGGTTGATACACTAATAGCATTGTTCGACATTTTTTTATATTTTAATTTGTTATTTCTACTTCTTCATCTGAGAAGTGTGTATTTATCTCAGATGCCCACTTTTGGATTGGCTCTTTAACTTTTGGAGGTTCTGATTATATTTTTCAATTATTTTTAAGTTCTACATATTATTATTTTGTCTGAAGAACTGTCTAAAATTTGTTCTCACTCTCTGGGTAACTTTTTCACCTTTTTGGTCATTCCCATTCTGTACAAAGGGAGTTGATAAGATGAGATCCCAGTTGTTGGTGCTTTGTAGTATTTTTATTCAAGAGATGCAAATTAAAATAATGCTGAACCTCATTAATACATGTAATTAATGCTTGTTTATATAAGTAAATAAGCACCTTTCCATTAAAAACAATGAGACTTTTTGAGAAAGATTTCACTTTGTATACAATATGAATTGTAGTATTCAAGAACGCCCCAAATTTCCATAAGAAGCCTGGTGAGATTATGTGAATAACATTTCCACTGACCCATGACATGACTTGATCATGTTTTAGACCATTCATCTAAAAATGTTAATGGATATTGTTTAAAAATTCATGTTTTTGAATGAGTATTAATGGATATTGGTGCCCTAAGAGTTCTGACTCTAGGAACTCAGTTTCTTGGGCTAGATCACTTTCAGGAGAACCTGGTCCACGTAGACACTTAGCCAGACAAACAAAACTAATTCAGTGAACATATTAAAATATCAATTCTTATAGTTAACAAGTTCTAGTTAAACGAAATATATAAATGTTCACATCTATACTTGATATAGGGCATTGATAGCGCACCATCTAAAGCTTTCAATGAACAAACAGCCTGCTCTGGCACATATGACTTAGGTTTGCCACCACTGATATGGGATATTAAGAGTAGGTAAATTAGTAAAGTATGTAGCAGAATATTTTGGCCCTAGCCTTTTAAGGTCAGCGAAGACTCAGGACATAGGAGAACCTGTACTGCAACATCAAGAAACTCAGTTGAGCTCCAAATTTTCTGAACAAGGAGATTATGGAGCCACAGAGGAAAGAGATTGAAGTTCTATAGTGTACCTGAGGAGAGTCACATGGAGAGAAAACCTTCTCTCAGGCTCTCACAGAGAGCAAACTGGTCAAGCATTGGCTGTGACTCATCCACATGGATGACACAGACAAAGGATCTACAGAGTAAGGTACAGGACTACAAGATAAACCTTGAGGGGAGTTCACTGACCTCATAAGAAACATAAAGTACATGCGTTGGTATATAAGTCTTGCTCTATCTAGGTCTTAACCATCCATAAAAATGAAGTATACACCCCAGGGCCATAATAATAAGTTGAGCTGTAAATGATCAACAACTTCTTCAGATAACTCACTATTGGTATGGAATGCTGGACTGTGTTGGATTGTGTCATCGAGTTCAGGCACCTAATTTAGTTGAATGACAATGGAGTGCCCATCTTTGACAAAGGAAGGTGTATAGAAAGGAAGAATCATGGTGTGTGTGTATGGACAGTACAGTTGGGATAGATAATGCTGTGCTTCTACATAATTCTATGAGAAGCAAGATTTGCACTAATGGTGGTTGGACAGGATATTATGTCAGCTTCTAGTGCTATGGACAGCCATTAGGAAAATAACAAGGTAGAAAGTATTAATTATTGAATCTTTGATGTAATTCAGGTATATAAAATAAGATATGCAAACAGCTACACTCTCTTAATTTACTGACTGATAAGAGACATATGGTATAATAATGTCTGTAAGTATAATATCATATATGCACCTTCTATGATACCAAAACATTATGAAAATAGTTTGCAATGTATTAATTTATCAAATCCATCTTGTCAAGGTATCTTAAAACTGTCTCTTTGATATTTGCACTTCAATAAAATAAAAATTTTTAAAAAAAGTAAAGTATGTAGCAGAGATTAGTTGTGATCATGGAGTGCTAATATGCAAACAATAGAATATAGACATATTCAATATGTTATAACAAATATAGTTATAATATATATGAACAATGGGATAAATTCTATAAACCAGCCTCAGAAGCATTAAATTAATGCTTTACTCAGAGAAAAAACCTGACATGCTGTAAAAGTAATCTATAATTTCAAAATCATAAAAACCAAATAATTTATAATGGGAGAAAGTAGTTTGTTGAGTTTCATAATATTTAACTGATGCAATATCATTCTGTACTGAAAAGTCAAGTTTTTAAACAATTATGATAACATGCATATTAGGAAACCACAAAACTGCAATGAAATAAATGAAGAGCAGTGTAAATGGGAAGAGAAATCGTGCCAACGGACAGCCAGGCTCAGCGTTTGTCAAGGTGCTTGACCTTCCCACGCGGCTCTATAGATTCAATGCAAACTCAGTCCAACTCTGAGGAAGCCATTTTTTTGAATAACAAAAAACAGGTAGTAAACTTTCCATGCAGTAGCAAGGAACCCTAAAAAGCCAACAAACATTTAAGCACAATAAAGTTGGAGCTATGGCCTGCCAGTGTCAGCCCCGCCCCCAGGGCACACTGAGATGGCAATGGAGACTGGCTGTGGTGGTATGCATGTGCCTGTAATCTCAGCCTTTGGGAAGCTGTAATCAGGTGGATCACTATAAGTGTGATCTAGTAGTAAAACCCTCTGTAGACCCTTCCTGAAACTACAATAGATAGATAGATAGATGGATAGATAGATAGATAGACAGATAGATAGATAGAAAGTTAGAGCTCTGATGTTGCTGTCTTTGAGTTTACTATAACATAACTATAATTAAACTATGGAACTTGCAAATGACCAGGCAAATAGATGAATATAAACAGACTTATATAATAAATAGAATCCATTGATATTTGGCCAGAGAATAAGGGCAAAGGCTCCCTGTGTACCCTATATACATAAATGGAAAATTGTGGCACATGAATGGAGAAGTGTAGATTATCTCACTGCACATGATCCTGTGCAAGAAGATATGGCCAGGCGTGCTGGGGCACACCTGCAATCCCAGTGCTGAGGGGCTGAGTCAGGAGGCTCACTATGAGTCTGACTGCGTCATGGGACCTTGAACCAAATAAATAAATAAATGACTAGAAAATTAAAATAATAAGAAATGTAGACACGGACATTGCAACATTTCTAAAAATTAACAAAATAGGTCAGAGACTTAGATGCAAAATGATAAACTGTAAACACTTTAGTCTGTCTGACCATTTTATGTAATTTTTGCCATTTGTCACTTTAAAGAAGTTTCTGTGAGAGACGGGGGTCATGTTCAGTAGTCATTAATTAGGTGATCAGTGGAGGGCAGACACGGCAGTGGGCTAAGCAGCTGGTCTGTCAAGGAAGGAAAGGCTGCCTGGCCGCCACAGTGCAGCTAACAGAGGACACTTAGATGTCCTTGCCTCCAGATTTCTACTCAGCTAGGTCACCACCTCACCAGGGTTTTGCCTTTCCTAGGGAAACTGCACTGTAGGGACTAGAACGATGCACATGAGCGGTAAGATGGTTGGTTCCACCAGAAGCAAACAGCTCTGATAGGAAGTCTTTTCTCCAGACCTGTGCTCCTGGGTCTGCTAAGGCTTCTTGGACTTGCCAGCCAGGCAGTTTGCCTTCTGTCCTTTCCTGGTTTCGTCTCCTGTTTCCGTCACGTACGCTGACTCCCAATACTCTTGCCACCAATTCCTAGGAGTCTCTCTGCGAGAATGTTGTTCATGCCCTTTCTAAGTATTCTCTATGTATTTTTATTAGCCATTGTTAAAAATAGCCAGCTGTAATTGTATAGCTGTGTATTTCTCATTGTTATTCTGTCAACATGAGGGCCAGGGAGATAGCTCAGTAGAATAAGCGCTTGCCTGGCAAGCACTGAGTCCTGAGTTCAATCCCTGGTACTGGAAAAAAAAAAAATAAAGTCAACCATCAGCATGAAATTTTAATCTCTGTTATTAAATAATATAGATACAGAATTATTGTATCTTACTGAAAATAACACCTTTAATCATTATAAATGCCCTTCTTGTAATACTCTTTGTCTTGGACACCAGTGTTTCTGACATTAGTAAACTATAGGACATTTCTTATATTCATAATATCTATGAAAGATCATTATCAAGCCCTATAAATTCAGTGCATTTACTTATGTGTAGCATTCATTCTTTTAGGGCAAAAAGTTATACAGTGTTTCCAAATCTCAAAATACATTCTTTACTTTTGCTTGGGTTGTTGTGTTCATTATGTAATTATTCATGTTTATGATTAATCTATCATCTTCTGTACATTGTATTACATTTTTCAGTTCGATTATTTTTATTTTTTTGAAAACTCCTTGGACAGAGAAACACACTTCAGCTTTCTAGTTTTATTATTCGTTAGAATCTTATAATTTAAGAATCTTTTGCATATTGATTGCAAAAAAAAAAGTTCATCGAATGTGTTTTAATCTTTTCATTGAAAAAATAAGAATACAGAAGGCTGAAGCATCTCCAGATAGAATGTAGAGGGAGAAATATTAATTTAACAACATGGAAATCAATAGAACAGCTTTAATAAATGGGATTAGAGAATACTAAATTAATTTTGAAAATGACTGTAAATTGTAAAACTACAAAACTGAAGGCCATATGCATAGTTTACTCTGATTAGGAAATTTCTCTTCCTTCCTTTATGTGTTTGGCACAGGATTTCATTATGAAGCTCAGGCTCATAGTTATCCTCCTGTTTTCAGCCTCCCCAGTGCTGGGATTACAGCCATGCACCACCACGCCTGGTCTCAGTGGCCAGCTCAGTGTGCCCAGGGTGGGGCTGGCTCTGCATGTGGTGCCCAGGATCAAACCCCTGCCCCTACCCTTGCCTAAGGAGGTGTTTAGTCCATTGAGCTTTATCTCTGGCCCAGTAAATTTGCTTTTCAGTGAGGTGTGGATTTATGGTACTGAAGTAATTATCCTATATTGCAAATATTAAGAAAATTGTCAGTGATAGCAGCTAGATTTCTCAGTGATGGAAAGACAAGTTAGAGGTAAAGAGAGAAAAATACTAGCATTTTATATCTGAAGCATCCAACTCTGAATTAGCATCAGAGACATCACTATGAATACATTCTTAGTAATATCAGTGCAGGTGGGTAGATATAGAAATTATTATGTATAGCTCTGTATTTTCATGTTAGTATAAGGACAGAGAATGTATCTGTGTTGAAATGTACTAGAAGCTATAATAGAATGGAAGTAATGATTATTTACAGGACATACACCCGGGTTTCAAATTCCATTACCCAACAAGAGGAGACAGATTCCTTGGAGAAATAACTAACACCAGAGGAGAGGCAGGAAAAAGTGAAGTGATAGCAGACGGCCA
Organism: Ctenomys sociabilis; assembly: GCA_004027165.1. Classification (NCBI taxonomy): domain Eukaryota; kingdom Metazoa; phylum Chordata; class Mammalia; order Rodentia; family Ctenomyidae; genus Ctenomys; species Ctenomys sociabilis. The sequence goes on from PVKA01017513.1 coordinate 15,842, forward strand.
TTTTTTTTCTACAAATTAAAGAAGTTCCCAAGTCAAAACAACATAGAGACTGATGAGCATATATCAAGAGGTCACAGAGGCCAAGTGGGGGTAGGGCTATCCCCTCCCTTTGGAAGAATATATCTAGCTGGGGCATGGCATTACAGCTCAGAGTCTTGGTACTGCCAGAATTCTTGGTTCCAATTTATCAAGGACAGACTGTGTTGCAGTACTTCAGCCTCTTTTCCTTCAAACAGTCCTCTTTCAACTTGCCCCAAACTTATCTAAAAGCATCCTAGCGGTCAGTGTTTTGAAAACAGTGTCTGTGAAGTTTTGGGAGGACATTTACAAGATTGAACATCATAAAACTACTGGGCTCACTACATTTTCACCTCTGATAAGAGAGTGACAGCTACCGAATACCAAAAGCAAAAACTCTGTTATACAAAGCTTGTGCGCTCATTTTATAGCAGCACAATTTGTAAGAGCTAAATCTTGGAAACAACCCAACTACCTATTATGGATAAAGAAATAGATATGGATAAAAATGATGTGATATTTTTATGTAATGGAATACTATTCAGCCATGAAGAAAGAAAAACTTGAATTTTTCAAGTAAATGGGTGTAAATTGAGACAATTCTCATAAATCAGATTGGCATGGGTAAACATCATGCTGTCCCTCCTGTCTGAGAAACTGGAAGAATAAAAGAGGACTAAAATATCCAATATCTGTTATGAAATGGATAGAAAGCATTCAGCAGGAATAAATAAGTAGGATGGGTGAAAGGGAGAGGGATAGCAGGGAAAGGGGAAAATATGAAAGTCACTTATACTATTTGAGTCTTTCTTTAAAGATGATGGGTTGTGCTAATATCAATAGGAGAATTTTTAGGTTCGTATCTTGTACCTTGAGCAACTGCTTTACAGACAAAAGCATGTAATGCATTAACTACTGTTATTCTTGCATTATTTTGTTATGAAATTTTGTTTTACCTTTTTCTCAAAAAAGTAAACAAATAGATCTAAGAAAAATACCACCAGACAAAATCACTAGAAAGAACATAGCAATACCCTGGGCTATGAAAATATCAGGACATCTGTTTTCCCAGGGAGGTATACAACCCAAAGTGTGACAGTCATAAATCACCAGACTGAAAAGCAATGAAAAATAGAATCATAAAGTAAACACAAGAATGAATGAAGAATTTAGACACCTTGTCCAGAAAATCCATTCTTACAGGAAAAGAAACAATGCACACCTGAACCAGTAGATAATGTCCCCCCCTAAGCACATGCACCAAGCCAAGCCACTATCTCAAGGACTAGAGGTGCAGTCTCCCCAGCACTGCTTAGGGAGGTCATTGCCACCCAGCTATGAGGGTGAAAGACTGTTTATGGTTTCACTCCACCCCTCCCATATATATTTTGACACATGAACAGGCTGATGGCCTAAGCCTGCCCTATTTAAGGTGTTTGGTGCTACAGAGAGCAATTTGCTCAAACAACAGCCGTAACCCATCCCGATGGTTGACACTAATAAAAGATCTACAAGGTGCTGTACATGGCTCCAGGATAAACTCTGAGGGGATTTGACTGACCTTGTAAGATAGCAGAAGTTACATTCTTTATATATAGGTCTTATTTTAACTTGGTCTTAACCATCTAGCAGAAAAGTATAACCACAAGGTACAAAAAATAAAATTATATTAATATGCTGGGCTGGAAAAGATTCAAATCAACAATTTCTGACAATTGCTAGATGTGCTGATAAGTCACTACTATTATGGACTATTGGTCTATATTGTGTTATTCTGCTGAATTCAAGTACCTACAATCTTTGGTCTGGCATCATGAATGAAAAGGGAAAAGGTCCTTTAAAGACTTCTCCAGATATAGCTTCTCTAACTGCAATGAGCACTCATCTCTGAAAACAAACAACAACAACAACAAAATGATAGATATATTTGGAGGCACCGAAGCGAGGAAATTGATCAAATGTCTGTAGGCAGGACTAGACCTCAGTGTTTAAGGAAACAAGCTACCTCAGTCCTGAGATAAACATCTTGTCTGGTTAAAGTCAGCTATTAGTCATTAGGAAACCTTGTGTCACATGTTACTAACTTTACAAAAGTATAAGCAAAATATTTTGTTGTGAAAATATATATATACATATACACACAAGATAGTTAGGATTGATATATCATTACTTTCTCTTAGTTCATTGAGAAGAAAGGTTTGTACTAATAGTGTTTAGACATATTATGTCTACATCTTGTCCTGTGAATAACTATTATGAAGACAACAATATGCAATGTATTAATTATTGTAACTGTCCTAGTAACATATTTTTAAATTGTTTTATTGCTATTGTATCTTTTTTCTCATTAAAATGAATTTTTTAAAATTTTACAAATAGAGTGGTGCTCACCTAAAGCTGGATTATTTTCTAATGTCAATAAATTTTAGGTTAATTTCAGTTGAATTTTGATTGTCCATGCTATGTAGGGATGCTTTTAAAATACCATTACTTAGCCAGAAAACAGCCAAAGATGTCTTGTGAGACAAAGATAAGGGAGGTGACAAGCCAAAGTGAGCTGCACTGCTGAAAACAAGGGTGAGTGTGTGAGCATCGTTCAGGTGTGGAGGGATGCATCTGCAGACAGCTCTACTCGTTGTGCCTGACACAGAATCAAGGACTCAGTCAGCTGCTTGCCACCTATAGGCTACACCTGTGCTCAACACGGTAGTCTGTCCTCCTCCTGAGGACCCTTACACAGCAAGGATCCCTTTTGTGGTTGTCAACTGCTGCCAGTTTGTTGAAGGCCCTGTTGCTTGACTCAGACGGAAGTCATAAATTAGCAAAGCTCAGCTCTGCGATCTTCCCTGGCACCACCAGTTGCCACCAGTTACTAGTAGTTGCCATAGCTCCCACAGGTCCCCACCACCAGCTGCTAATTTCCCCTGCTGCTGGTCACACAATTTGCCACCTGCATGTACCAGACTCTGTTTGCAGCTTGAACAGGTGCGAGCCTCTGCTGCTCGTCTTCACTGGCTAATGGTCTCTGGGCCTCTCTGAGATTAATATCTGTTATTTTTTTTTAAGTGACCGTGTCATTCAAGATGAATTCTGAGGCTACTACAGGACCCTCCAAGCTTACAATACCTGAGACAGGAATCCTGAACAGATTTCTAGGACCAACAGAGAAACTTTATCCCCTTACAGGAGCTCTGGTGTAGACCAAGATGGTTAGTGCCAGAGGGAGTCTCATACACTAACCCAAGAAAGGGAGGAGAGTGTTGTTTTCATAGCATCAGAAAACCAGTAACTGCTCCAAGTGTAGGTCTGTGAGTGATTCAAATTTTGCTTTGTTCCTTGGTCCACAAACAGGCTTGAGATTAATTCAATGGGGTTCAGGGAGTCCTGGAGAGCCCAGATGTCAAAGTAGTGCACAAGCTGTTTGATCAACAGCTGCAACATCTCAAAAATAGGATGAAACCAGCCTCCTGAGAGGGGCCAGTTCAGTCAATCACAGTTTATTGAGGTGTGGGAAGGATGGGGATGTTAACAACGGGCTCGGGTCTCTTCCAGATCTCTGCTGTTATGAGCAGTTTCCCACAGCTTTTTCAGAATCTACAGCAGTGTCTGGAGTGGCATAAGTGGTGTAAGGGCACTGTAGGTGATAGCCACGCTGCACCTCCTGTAAGCATTCTGGTCACCAGGGAGGACACAGGGAAAACTGTCCCAGTCCCTCTCAGGGAATGGAGAGCTGAGTGCCAGCAAAGGGAATACATGTGACGATTTCCACGCCAGCCTGTGCCCATCCTAGGGTCAGGATGGGGAGATTGGTTACTTACGACTGTCTTACAGTGGTCGCCAGGGCCCCAGAGCCTTGTTACTGTACTCCTCATTTATTCACTGTTTTGTAGATTAGACTGTTTCTGTTGCTAGCTCTCAAAAGATTTGCAGAAATTTTAAGCCCAAACATTTTTTTCCACAATCCCTTATTACCTCTAATATACCGTTAAACACAGACAATGGTTTTGTCCATTTTTCTTTGTCTCATTGCATGACTTGAGTCCTTTAATAGTGTTAGTGGAGATTTTATTCATTTTTTGACGATATTCAGTGAGATTTCATGCACCGTCATCTTCTTTCTACAGAAAATTGATTTTTTTTCTATTAGACAAAATACTGCATATGATCACATTGAAATTGTATGCCCACATTTTATATTTTAGAAAGTCACTTTCTAGAAACTTCAGTATTCCTTCCAACTTTACAGATCTCAAATTCCAAATTGTTCTTCACTTCAGGTCTTGAAATTAGACTTGTTAAGCTTGGTTTAAGGGGTACCTTATTCCATAGTGAAGTTGCTACTTATAAGTTGGCATCTTTTATGTCTCTCTCCAATGCCAGTGGCCTGGGACATGTTAATGATAGTTCTACACAGCACACCTGGGCAAGATTCCCTGTTCTTTTTACTTCTAGAAACAATACCACCATTTTCCACCACCAAGCATTTCTTAGTTCATCAAGTCCTCCATTTATGCACCCAATCTTCAAAGAAAGGATACATGAGCAATCACCCCTGGAATCTGTTCAACTAGTTCTTTTTTTTCTTTAAATGTACTGGTCCAGGTATACCTGCAACATTTCTTGCTGCCTATTGTGATTTTGGTCCAGAAAAACTGGTCCTTCTTGAATTCACGTGTCATTCACTTCTAATTAAAATTTGGTCAGAGGAGACATGAAGGATTCTTAGCTTGCATTCTGAGAGAGTAGAGACCTGTGTCACTTGTCAGCATCGGCATATCTAGCTCAGAGAATGTTCTCAATAACTATACTTTCAGTGAATAAAGAATTCGCTCCTATTATACAGTTCACTCTATTTTATGTCATTTACTTCTAGTATAGTTTGGTCCCATACCAGGACTTGCATTGCACTCAATACTGGAACTCAACTTAGTAAACCTCAATCTTAGCAACTTCAGTTCTTCATGATGTACTCTTTCCTACTCACTAAGCCACCAATTAAATGTATGCAATATAACTTGGGATTTCCAAAGACAACATTTTTGCATGCACTAGAGACAAGCAAGCTAAATTTGAGAAGAAAAAAATTTGCACCACAAAAAAAGTGTTTAAAAATTCTTTATTAGGCATTATTATAATTTAGGATGCTTGTGAACATTCTGTCACTAAAACATTCTTCCTGATTACTTATTCTGTCTAGTATCTTATTTACTCACATTCATTCTAACCAAACACATTCCCATTAATAAATTTGTGTTCATTGTATTTTTATGCATAGGAATTCGGCTATTTCTTTTCTTTCTTTTTTTTTTTTTTTGTACTGGGGATCAAACACAGGACATTGTTTTACCAAACAGGTGCTTATGTCTCTGAGCTATCTCCCTTGCCCCTGATTTTTAGCTTTCCATTTATTTTCATAGCACAACCACAGGATCTCATTTTCTATAAGAAATAAGCTTAATTTACTAAATAATATTCTTTCCCTAAGAACTTTGGTGGTCTTTGATCCAATATTTATATTCATAAATTATGTTTATAAAACTTCAGAGTATAAATTTTCAAATATAATATTTTAGTACTGATTTAAGTCATTTACTCATTTATCTGAAGCATTCATTGAAGACATTCCGTGTTTTATGGGGTGAGGCTTAAAAAGACTGACAATCTTGCATGGTCTATTCTTTTCATGAAACCTCTGTTCAAATCTGGAAAAGAAACAGGAAACAATATGTCAAGTTTTACGGCTGATACACACGGACACACATGCTGCTGTGGGCCCATCGAGGAGATGGGAGCTCAGGCAGAAGGAGTGGGGTTTGATTTGGTAGAGCACTACATGATTGGAGCTCAGATGTCTCTCTCACAGATACGTTGCTGAATCCTACATGGCCTTGGTCTTTTCTGCCAACCCTCTGCATTCTCTTTTATCATTTCAAAGGCACTATACGTGCATCTGACACTGGACAGCAAAGGCATGGGGCATCATCTCTTGTCCTCGACACTTACACAGTGTCAAGTGAAAAAATAATGTGCTGCAACAGAGGCCATAAGTACATGGACACAAAGGACTTTCAACTTATGTATTGTGTTGGTAAAACATATAAATTTAATGAAATGGTTATTTTTGTGAACTAATAAATATCTTCAAAACAGAGTCCTTCTTTAATGTTTTAAGAGTTCATGATTTATACTCTTCCCCTAAAAAAAATCAAACATATTTCCTTTGCTTTTCTTAATATTTGTACAGATTACATTATGGTCTTAAATTTTCAAGACATAGGCGAGAGAGCTTGTGTTTTCAGATATTTGTTGTGCTTATGGCAAGTCACTTTTTGTGGCATTGCTTACTCTTTTTTTTAGTAAAGCCTTGGTCTTAGATCTTTGAAGATGCTCCTCATTGATACAATCAAAAAACAGAATACATACGCCCTCAATTGCCTTCACACTTTTAATTGCAATAGCAGGCTGATAAATAAAGCACTTTTAGGTATGCTATAAAGAAATGTCAAAGCACCTTGGGCTGAGCAGCAAATCCAGGGTAACTCTTACCGAATGTCAGAGACAATCTGTTCCACCTTCTCCTCGCCTTGTTTACAGCCCCAGTACACTTTAAGTTTCTCCATGAGATACAACAATCCTGAAAACCTCATATTTAGATAAGTAAATAAGGTGACAGGAAAGATTTTAATTTTGAAAGTTATTATAATGAAGTTTCACCGTCTGCTTCTGTAACAAATCTACTGTTTAATTGTTCAAAACCTGTTTAGGAAAGTGTATAATTTGAAAGATTTATAGCAGCATATAGACTTGTCAGCAGGGGAAACACCAGGACTCATTAGTTAGCTCCCCAAATTCTAGGAAGGCCTGGATCCACGCCTATCCCAACATATGGGTGGCCTTAGGGTACAAAGCTCCTCAGTTCATTCATTTTCTTATCTAGATTATTGCCTTGATATGTTGTGTTAAGTTGCAAAATGTGACTGAGTTTAACGTTGCTATCTGCTGCATGGTGTTGCATTTTTGGAATCTTCCTGTGGTTTTTTTTTTTTTTCTTTTTTTGTCCTTATGACATTGCAAACTTGTGGAAAATTTCCTCAAAGAATAGTAAGTTTTAAAAATTTGTATTACTTTTGACTTTTGTAAAGAACAACTTGGAAATTTATTGCCTATCAATTACAGATATTTTTAATAGGATATCAACATCGTTCAATCATTTCATTTTCACAATTCCTCGTAATAGTATGGGTACTGAATTTATAAAAATTTGTCTACATTGGACTGGCCAAATAGCTCAGCAAATTTAAGCTCCTGCAAGCAGGTGCAGGGGCCAGGGGTTCTATCACCGGGCCTGCCATGCTGGTCTCACCCCCCACACCATGCTGAAATGGCAATTGAGATGGGGCTTGGTGGCCTTTGTCTATAAACCCAGCTCTTGGGAGACTGTAAACAGGCAGATCACTATGAGTCCAATCTAGCAGTGAGACCCTGAACACCCTGTAGACTTTCCCTAAAATAGATAGATAGATAGATAGATAGATAGATAGATAGATAGATAGATAGATAAATGTTTGTCTATAATTATAGACTGAAAAATAATTTTGGGCTGGGGATATAACTCAGTGGCACAAAGACCTCTCTGGCAAGCACAAGGTCTTGAATTCAGTTCCTGCTATCCACCAAAAAAAAAAAAAAAAAAGCAATGAAAGAAAGAAAAAGAAAAATGTTTTGAAGTCTAAGTACTCTTTTTGCTCTCCTTCTGATGAGGGATCCATTATGTATCTAAGCAACTAGAAGGAGAAATGCTCTATTGGTATCTAATTTCTCATTAAGAAGAAAACACATTTTTTTTTCGAAAGAAGCAAATTGATCCTTTATTATTGTTAACAACAAATGCACTAGAATCTCTAAAGCAGATGTTAGTCCTCTTTAGTGACAGCAGACACCACATAAAATACAATGAACGTATTGATGGAACCTTACCCACCCAAGATTGCTCGGAATGATGTGCTCCTCTTTGACATCTCTACCCTGACATTTCTATTTACTAATTGTGCTTACTGACATTTACACTTTGGCTCAATCTATCAAACGGCCACTTAAACTCATTTTTCTCCTCTTCATAACACAGAGAATAACTACCACCTCCAGCTCTATCGAGGAATAATAGACAAAAAACTGCATATAGTCCAAGAAGAGCAATGTGCTGCTTTACATACGTATACATTCTGAAATAATCTCATACGAGCGAGCTGACATATCACTTTACCTAGCTACACTGTGTCATGAGTTAACTTCTGCCGCTTACCAACGTGCTTAACCGAGGTTCACACACATTTATAAGTAACTGAATATCTCCCTCTCCATCCAACCCCTGTGCTTAGCAATTTCCTATGAATTGCTGCAATAATTTTAAGTTTTTCTAGCTGGTGAGTGAGCTCATTAGACTAAGTGCCTGCATATGCAAGTGCAGGGGCCAGGGCTCAATGCCCTGCACCACATGCTGTGCCGACCCCACCCCAGGTGCTCTGAGTTGGCCACCGAAACTAGGCGTGGGGGCGCACATCGATAACCCCAGTGGTGGGGAGGCTGAAAGCAAGAGGATCACTGGGAGCCCAAGATGAGTAGCAGCACCCTGTATAAATACATAAAAATGTTTAAAATACAATAAATTGATAAATAAATAATTAAAAATTTTTAAGAGTATACTTCATATTAAGTGTTCTTGAAACAGTTCAATGAGTTTTAACAAAATAAAATAAGGCATAGAAAGAGATGATCCTTTGAGAAGGATATAAAGGTTTTAGATCCTGATAAGACATACACTGTAAGGGCTGGGGAGATGGCTCAGTGGAATCAGCACTTCCCTGGCAAGTGCAAGGGCCTGAGTTCAATGCCCGGTTCAGCACACACACACACACACACACAAAAGACATACACTGTAAAAACTAAAACCATAAAGTATTCCTTCTACTTCTATTCTTATGTTAATTCTAGGTGTTTCCTACTTGTAATCCAGGATTAATATTTCATTTGCTCAAGCCATTGGTTCAATAGGATTTGTTTTTACCTTCGTTTCATGGAAATGTTTTGGACGACATATTAAGTAGCCGAGATAGCCAACTGAGGAATCAGAGACATGTGTCATGTCTATCTCTCCTAACTCACATAACTGTCTCCAAATGCTTCCCACAGCACGGTGGAGGCCATTCTGTGACAGCCACCTGCCAGGACATCCCCAGCCAAGCTGCAATCTCAATGCTGGAGATTTAGATTTACTCATATGCAGACTTAAATAATTAACTTCTGTAATAGTGGATGCTGAATCAGACACACTATTAAGGTATTTTCATAAAACAGGAAAAGGCTTTCTTTCAACTTCTAGTTGTGAAGTCTTTGGGAGCCTGCTGTGATTGCATTTGCAATTGAATTATTTATATATTTAAATTAAATAGTTGATCATCCCAGTGTAAGTCCTAAATCTCTATCCAGGGAATATGAATATCAATAAAATAAATGATAAGTATGATGAAGATGGCCATTAGTGTCGATTTCCTTAAATGCCTGCATAAAAAGTTTATGTGTACTCTATGGAATGAACATATAACTAAAGATTCCTAAATATGTTATGGGACATAATTGCTAAGATAATTCAAAATAGGATATTTTCTATATTATATAAATACATATTCAAGACACTTAAAATTGCCAGTGCAGTTAACACTACATTACACTACCAATACTTAATTTTAGCATGAAAACAATATGACCCCACTGAATTTATCCCTCAGTGCCTAAATTGTTGTGTTGTAAATTAAGGGCCTTGGGCTGTTAGTTTACTGAAGCAATTATATATTGAGGCACATAATGTGTCTACTGTTCAAGTAGGGAATTCTTATGTGTTTCGAGTTAATTAAGAGAACATGTACTTTTACATAAATGTTTGTGCACAATTCTACATGTAATAATATATCAAGCATTCATTTGTAATATAAAATTCAGTATATTTTATTAATATATACATTAGTTTATAAATCTTGTATATAAAACCATGAATATGTTATATAGCCTTGTGATATAGCTTTAGTATTGATGAAAAAACTTAGCATTATCATTTCTTATATTTACTAGAATTTGTACAGTTCCCTAGATGTAATGTAAAATATATATATTTTTGCTACACTCCTACCATAAATCCCATGGAAATATTAAGTATATGGATAGTAATGCATAAACAGAAAAATTATAGACTAAAACTACTCCTATGTACAAATACAATATTGTCACAACTTTGCTTTTTAAAATAAATCAACTTTCCCTTTGGCTCCATGAAATTTTAATTCACACTGGGACTTGTGGGCACCTGTTTATTTACAAAAGCATCAGCCATAGAGACACAGATTCGGAGTCGAGACCAGAATAAAATAAGCCGCATGGCTTCCTTTTAGATCCGACTGTGACTTTTATCTTTGTCACAAAATCAGCACAACATTTGGCAAGATGGAGACTTCCAAAGCAGGCAGGTCCAAGTTGGCACAGAATCACCTTGACAGGCTCTGAGATCAGCAAGAACTCTCCGCTCTGAATGGCTCTTTTTGCTAAATTTAACTTTTCCTGTGCAAAATGAATGTACTTCCCCTGCAAAGAGTTGCAGGAGTAAGAACAGAAGGGACAGGACTTTATCAGCTCTTTAGATGTATTAAATATTAAAGGTAGTGTAACAGCAGTCTGCTCAAGATAAATGCAGAGGGCATAGAATGCAAGATATTCCTGAAAACGTGTAATGATAAAACACTCTGCTTTGCTTTCCTCTACAACCTGATCAATTCTATTTTCTTCAGAGGGGTTGAATCTGCCAATCTGTGTGGAAGAGAGGGATTGTGATGGTGTACGCCAGGGCTCACTGTTCTGGTCTTGAAGGCCCTGTCAGTGTTTGGTTCCACGCTGAGAAGGGGCTCTACTTTTCCTCAGCTGCATGGCCTCCTTTTAAATCTGATGGTGACTTTCAGATAAAGTCATGGATTTCTTTGCATAAATATATTCTTGAAATAGAAGGAAAATAAGTACATGAGGCAAAAGGCAGCAAGCCGAGATACCACCAGGCTGAGTCACGCACGCAGCTTGAACTTTGGAGTCAAGGATGTTGTCATCTGTATTTAGGTTCACGACTTGCACAGAGGGCTCTGTGTTTTCTCTTTCATGAACTGTATTGGCCAAACCTTGGTGAGATATTGCAGCATAAGCGTAGCTATTTTAGAAATTGCATTGGGTCATCATAGAAAGAACCAAGTTGTCAAGCAGTGTAAGAATGTGACTTAAACTATAGTGTGTCTCAGTAAATTAAATATTGATGAAAAAGAGCCCATAATCTTCCTCTACCTCTGGATAGCCATTCGCTTAATTGCAACTTTATTTACTTAAAGTCCCAATCCCCTTTCTTTATTAGATAGCAAAATCCAAGAAGCTTATTATTCTTCCAGAGATACAGTTCTGTCCCACATAATGTAAATTGTTCTTTACTGGACAAGCTTGGTTTATTTTACAGTCATAGCTTTAATATTTTCAGTTAGCCTATATTGAAACTTTTCCTGAGATTCACTCTTGTACCAGTACAACAAAAAAAGCATTGCTTTTGCTGACTTGAAGCACATTGCAGTTCTACAGGAAGGTCTTAAGTCCTGGCTCTCATTTATCCTACCTTGAGATGCACTAGCCAAAGAAACATAGGAAGCCTCTGTCCCAGTGTTCATTACATAATTGAGAGGATTAAATCCCCCAAATGCAAAGAAATTTTATCCAAATTTACACCACTAATCAGGAAAATTTCAAATGAAAAACTGAGATTTCTGGCTCCTAGTATTTTTCTTTAATCAACAGTGTCTCCAAGCTCCTGATTTTCTTTTGGTTTCTTTCTCATTCCCCACACATCGAGAAATGAGGCTGGGCTTGTTCAGCACACCTGACCATACATTAGGTCCTCTGTAAAATAGGAGTCCATTAAAGGTTGATAAATATCTCCTAATACTATACCCAGGAGGTGATTAGACACTGAGGTTACCTTTTTACAATTTTCTTCTTTCTTCTGAGAGGGCTATGTAGGAGGAGAAAATGTAAAAATGAACATGAACGTCTCATAACATTTCTTTAAAATGTTTGTTAATCTTAAACTTCATATTCAGTTCTCCATTTTTGAAAATTTATTTTTCAACCATTTAATTCATTTTAAAATTGAGGGGAATAACTGAAATCTGTTGAAAAGTTGTGACAGTAATTATATTCCACAAGCTGTTTGTTTCCACAATGTGGTGATACAGCATTCCTAAAGGCTTGAGTATTCCTTTGAGGTTGTGAAATTGTCTGATAGTTATCTTTATTATCTTCAGTTTTTGTCTTATGAAGAAAATGTCAAATTTATTTTTTCCTCAACTATTAAGCTCAAACCTTATTAAATCCCCACAGCTTAAAAATCACTATGTATTTAGTGTAATGAGGTTAAATGTACCTTCTCACCTTCTCCATTTTATTCATGAAAAACATGTCAAATTTTTGAAGGACTCATCAGTTTGTCAGGAATTGGCCAGAACTTACCTCTGGGCCAGGGCAATTAAGCTAATGTCAGCATGTAATTTAGTATATGGTTATTTTTTGAATTACAAGTTGCATGAATGATTTTGATGGAAAGTATGGGTTGAATATCCTTTATCTGAAATGCTTGAGAACGGAAATGTTTTTAAGATTTTTTTTAAAAAATTCATGATATTTGTACATGCATAATAATGTGTCTTAGAAAAAACAAAGACTATCCAAAATTAATTTGTTTTGAAGATAATGTCATGTATCACTCTGCTTCCTGGGTCATCCAGGAAGGGTCAGGTATAGAATTTCCCAGTTTGGGGGCTGGGGAGAGGACTTGGAACTCCAAGAGCAAAGATCAGGATTTGATCCCTGACATGGCATGCATGCAAGACATTGAAAACGGGCGTGATGACCCACGACTGTAATCCCAACACCTGGAACTCTGAAACAGGAGGATCACTGTACCAAACAAACAAACAAATAAATTTGAATTCCCCACTTTTGGTGTTCTGTCACTGTACCAAAAAGTTTCAGACTTTGAACAATTTCAAATTTTGGATTTCAGGATGAAGAATACTTATATTGTATTCAAGATACGGAATATTTCTTCTGTGTTTCAAAAACATTGTGTACATGCTTCCGAACGACAGGAACCTGAGTTGCAAGCATTAATGTTGGGATTTAAAAAGGAAGTTTTGAAAAAGTAACTTTATCTTATTGATTTTATATCTCCTTTTCTGCTATAAAGGGCTTACAGTACTTACCCTAGTAGTTATGAAGAAAGTGCAATTCTTGCGATTAGTTTATCCTAATTTCTGTTACCTGTAGGCTAATTAAAGAAAGTAAGTGGCAGCTACTCTGCTTCCATGAAAAGCTGCTGCTATAGATTTGGAAATGCTGCTAGTCAGAGTCACTTTTGTTCCAACTCCATGGATTTACGCCATCAAGGCTTACTGGCCTTTCCTGTACATGAAATTTTGGAATCTAACCCTAGTATGCCTTCTTCACTGTACTCCAGCATGTAAAATTGAACACCATGCCACCTGAGAAATAGTGGCGCCTCTAGTGTTCTCCTTTTAGTAATCTTGTTTTAGACTGCGATCATTATTTTTTAGAAGGTTTGATTTCAAGCTTCTTATTGAGATAAATTTTTGTGTCATTATAGGCCACAAACAGATGAAGTGAAAAGTAGCAAACTGCTTAAGAGGAAAGAAAACACTGTGATAAAAGGAATCCAGTCTATTGGGAATAATGTGCTTCATTCTAGGCTGGTAGTGCACAGTCAGTGAAGATGGGCCGTGTGCACTGCGCTGTAGCTATTTACATGTTGCCAGGAAACATTAAATTCTCAAGGTTTTCAGTTCTGGTTTTTAATTGAAGTAGTATGCATTGTATTTAATTCAGATGGCTCATATGTGAGTAGCTCTACAGAGCTGAGTGTTACAGACAATATTGTTTTCTAATAGTAGCATGGTCTTTTAAAGATCTAAACATATTTTTTAAATGATGTGCTGTTGAAGGGATTCCAGAGATCAGAATTAAAAAAATTAATTTCCAATAAGTGCTCTAAAGGTAGCACTGTAAATATCACTGCTTACTACTATAATTCATGTACCTTTTACTTTTTGAAATTTTCTTTTTCTAAACGTAGAATTGTCTATTTTATTTCACTTTATAATTTGTTCCTTCCTGTCCAAGATGCTGCTTTCTACAACAGTGAAGGAAGTAAGAACCTTTAAATCAGGCATTTCAAGTAGCATATGTCAGAATAAAAATACATAATAACCAGGGCCACATGAATTATGTGTTCCATAAGCCAAGTTAAACTGGAAAATTGTCTAAGTGTAAAGGGTCAACTCTAATAAACTGAACATAATCCCTGTATTCTCTACTAAAGAAAATTAAATTTTAATGATTCTAAGAGCTCACTATTTAAGAATGTCACTGTAAATAATCATATAAATGACAGTTAAACTCCGGAATTGAATTAAAAGTTAAACACCATCTGCAATTGCTCCAGAATAGGCTGGTTGCTGGAGGGAAGCATTTAGGAACATCAGAATATTGACAGATTGAATCAGCGTAGTAACAGAAGTCTCAAGACCTGCAAAATTGGTCAGTGCTGAATGTGTTGCGTTACATACTTACAGAAAATTACATCAAAGATATTTTGGAATTTATATCCTTATCTCTGGGTGTACACTTCAAGGTGTACTTCACAATGGGGGTGGAGGACACTATGACAGAGGTTGACATTAATACTAAACTTGCTGAGACTGGGTGTGGTGGCATGTGCCTGCAATCCCAGCTCTTGGGAGGCTGTAAGCTGTTGGATCACTACAAGTCCGATCTGTGCAATGACACCCTGAACACCCTGCAGACCCCTCCCTAAATAATAAATAAATTTAAAAATATTAAACTTGCAGACATTCATTTCCACTGTGTGGCTTTATTTTTAATTTGTTCATTTATTTTTTTCATTTTATGTATTTGATATAGGGTCTCATCACATAACTTGGGCTCAGTAGTGATCCTCCTGTTTTCAGCCTCCCAAGCGCAGGGATTACAGGCCTGTGCCACCATGCCCAGACTCGGTTGCCTGCTCAACGTGCCCTTGGGGGCAGGGTTGGTGCAGTGTGGGGTACTGGGGATTGAATGCCAGTCCTTGCACTTGCCTAAGCTGAGCTGTCTCTCCAGCCCTCATGAGGCTTTATGAGAGAATATCTAAGTAATAATAAAAGACAGGGAGACAAAAAGGGGGTAGATCACACTTGATGACATGATTGCGTCAGGGATGAACTAAGATAGAGTTTCCCAGATCTCTTAGCCTGAACATTACAAGGGCATCAATTTGCTTTCTACATTCAAGAAATAAGAGAGACTTGGATCTTTCAACTTAAGGATAGGCTCCAATGAATAAAGACAAGACAATATGAAACACAATAACACATTCCAGAGCTGGCTAATATTTTTCATTAAACATTTTGACTTATATGGATAATGGTTTTTTGAAGCTATGATTTTATGTATTAAAAATCAGATATTAAATCTGATATAAGATTTTTTTACGTATTTAGTACAGGGTTTATATGTTCTCACTACACAGATCAGACTTGGAGTGATCTTCCTGTTTTTAGCTTCTCAAGCACTGGGATTAGAGGCACGTACCACGACGCCCAGTCTCAGTTACTGTCTCAGCATAGCCCAGGGGCAAGGCACGAATGGCCCTGCCTCTCTGGTGCTCTGAGCCTGCCTAACCAAGTGCTTTAGTCTGCTGAGCTGTCTGGCCAGCTCAGATATAATATTTTGTAATTGCTGTTAAAGCAGCTTTATGGGGAAAATGTGCAGGTGTCTCAAAAAGTGAATGAAGTATTTATGTCAAGACTCTAAAAAGAAACCAAGAGGGCAGATCAAACAAAATTACTGGAAAAATAATAAAAGTTATGGGATACAGTTTCCTATAGTTATATATTAAATATAACTAATTACTAAAAATGAAAAGGTATTATTGACATAAAAATACTGTGTTTTCTCAGAATTGGTAACCTGTCTCAAGAGTGCAGATAAAAAATCTAAACAGAAAGGGCCCTGTAGGCATGTACTGTGGTGTTATTGGACATCAAGACCCTACACAAAAACAGACACGCACACGCACAGAAAACTCAACACACAAACACACCATGCAGCTGCGCCTGTCCGCAGACCTTGCTTCTAACCTCCCATTCCAGTGGGATCTCCTTTCTGTCCATCCCAGTCAGGTCATGGTCCTCTGCTAGTCCACACAACAGCATCAGCAGCTTGCTGTTGAGCACACTTTCAAGTGTGAACATCACTGTGTCCTGACTCTCAGGATGGGGTGCAAGCTCAAGCAGCTCGAGACTTCCCTCTTTTCTTCATTGCTGTCTCCCTGCTCCTCACCCCAGACTGGACACATGCAATAGTCCAGAAATTGATGCCTCATTGTTTAAAATAAGGTGACCACAAGGCACATTTCTGTAAGACTTCAAATTTTCTTTGTTGGCATCAGACTCACTCAGCCTTGACTTCAGGGCTTATGAAAAGGCTTCATAGGAACTATGACAGGTGAAATGAATCTTTAAAATACGTTGAGAATTTGACAGCCAAATAAAATGTATTTTTATTTGGTCAAGTTTTGGTTTATCAAAAACTGGAATTACCTCAAATAAGAAAGAGCTAAGTTTTGGAGTTATTCTGTAGTGCAAACTTTAACTTTTCTCTATAGTAATTTTAACACACTGTATTAAGGAAGAAAACAAACATAACTGTGCTATTTGACAACTAAATTGCATATGATCCTCACTGACAGAAGAAAAATAAATGTGTTAGTAATTTAGAAACATTCTTAAATTTGTATCCCCCTGATGCACAGCTAAATAACAAACAGTAGAAGACATAGCTGAGGTGAGTTATTAGTACGAGTCTTTAATAGGCAAGACAAAGGTTAGGTTCATCTGGATGAAAAAACAAATCTGCAAATGGATGAGTGAGAAAACTGGTACTACAACGCAGATCTCCTCCCTGGTAGCAGCCCCTGGTCTTACTGGTAATGGGCTCATTCTACACTCAGGGACAACGAGGGCAGACTGACACACATGGTGTTATGAGTAAATCCCCGGATGGAAAGCTGAACACAGACACAGTCACAGCCCTAAATGCAGTATTATTCATTTACAGAATGTTCTGAAAGAGTCAAAACTGTCCATGATAAAGGAAATGAAAATATTCACATGTAGGATTAAAATAGAGACATTTACTGCAAAAAGGAATTAGAAAATTTTCTAGGGTAGTAAAAAGTCATGTTTGTTTATTAAACCAATGGGGTTATACCTTTATCAAAACTTGTTGGACTAAAGGATTGAAGTCTACACTGTTAAAACTGTAAATTATGTCTTAATAAAAAATCCCCTATAACCTTAACATGCTATTTAAATACTCATTCTATTTAAATAAAGAAATAAAGGAAAAAAAAATGTTTATCATAGTATGATGCAATCAACTATTCACACAGCTGATAGCAGGATATGACATGGTTCTGTACATCAGCTAGCCGTGCTGGTATAGCCTGTAAGCATAACTACTCTAAGAGGCAAGGTCAGCCTAGGCAGTTTACTGACTTAGCAAGACCTTCCTTCAAGATATAAGTAAGTAAGTAAATAAGTAAGTAAACAAATAAATTTTTAAAGGGCTAGGATGTCATTCAGGGTAAAAGCCATGGGATTGCTCCCTAGGACTGCAAAAGAAAATGTGCACATTTAGTTCATATTGAGCACAGTCTTGCTGCAGGTGAAGAGTGCCCATTGTGTGTGTGTGTGTGTGTGTATGTGTGTGTGTGTTATCCTGGCTTCTGGGGTCCCAGAAGAGCCTACCTGCTCTTTCCCAGAGAAAATAAATGGAATTATATGGTGGCCATGAGCCCAAATCTACGACTTCGCAGGTGGATCCAGCTGCTTGGATATGGAACCTCTTGTTCTGGCTTAGGTTGGTTCCAGTTGTGTTTGTTCAATTGTTCATTTCTACTGGTCAGAGTACTTTATATTTTAGACTTTTATTTTTATTAATATTATTTCTATTAATGTTAATTTAATTGATGTTTGTGCTGCACAATGATCACATTCATCATGGGAAATTGGTTAATATACATAACATATCTCAATTTTTATTCCCACGTTCCCTTCAGGCCCTCAACCTTTCTTTACCAGTATCAGATTCATTTATTTACTTTATAAATCTTTACAAAGTTAATTATCATATATATCAGCTTACCAGCTAGACTAAAAAGATATTAATAATATAACATAAGCCAAAAATCAAATTAAAATATAAGATCATTAGGCTGAATCAAGATCCACTTTTAGATATATTGTCTGTGCTGGATTATAATAACTTTCTCCTCTGTTTTCTTTCCTGGCTACTTTTTATTTTGTATTTCATTTATATATTTAGTTTCTTATACAAAAGAAACCCTGTAATTTTAAATCTGTGTATCAGGGTCTCCTGCAGTGAGCCGTCAGTCTCCTGCCAGCTGTTATGGCTCAGCAGGAAGAAAGAGCAAGGGACAAGATGGTGCTACAGTGGGGAGCCCAAGAGACCACTGTTTGCCAGGAACAATATGTCACAAGGTGGCCAGAACCTCAGCATTTATTGATCAAGGAGAGCATTTGAGGAGAGGAATCATCTGATGAGCAAGAGGGCAGAGATGGTATTACACTGAGAAGAATCTTTCCCTGGAGTGGTTTTTAATCTTGGTGGGTGAGGATGGCCTGACCTTAAGGAAATCTCAGAAGAGTTATAGAGGAAATCCCAAGCCTCCATTCATCCCTAAGGACCTGTTCAGAATTAGCCATTGTGAACCTGTGGTTCCAAATACAAGTTTGTCTGATACGTTTTGGGCTTAAGGCACAACCTCTCCTGTAAATGACTCAAATTTTTAATTTTTTATTGCAGAGTAGTGCTCTGCTGTGTATAAATATCACATTTCCTTTATCCATTCATCTCCTGATGGACACACAGGCTGCTCTTGAGATTCACCCGTTGTGCCTTGTACTACCACAAGCATAAGTGCACATGTGTCACTGTTTTGGGTTGGCTTTCACTCCTCGGAAGACACCTACAGTGGAAAGAGGTGGATCAAATAAGATTTGTAATTTTAGTTTTTTGAGGAGTCTCTACATTTATTTCCATAGGGGTTGCACCAGTTTATACTCCCACCAACAAGAAGGGTTCTTTATTAATCATTTAAATTGCAAAGGCAGAAAACAAGACTTAATTTGCATTCCTTTGTGGCATGAATGATGATATGTAAAGGTTTTTTCTTTGAAAGTTTTGCTATTACATGATAAAAGACAAGCCAAGTAAAACAGTCTTCCTTCTAATTACCATGATTTACAATGCTTTTATTTATATTCAATTGAAAAATATCACAGCGCTTGTATAAATTTCTAGAATATGCAAAGAACTTATTCTATTTTTTTATAATTTTATTTTATTTTGAAAAATAAAAAAAGAGCAAGAAAAACAAATCAAAGACAAAAAACAGGATAACATAATACATACATTAAAGATTTTCAAATCAAGAATAGCTGATTAACAGTGATTGAAACATTATCTATTTTTATCATCAAATATGTTGCTTAGATTAATAGATACAGTTATGAAACATAGGAGATATAATTGAATATTACCACATGCATTTAAGAAATCTTTAAATTTTGTTCTCTCTCATTTGCTTTTATTATCTTTAAAAATTACTTTAAAGAGAATATAATACTAATTGTTATGACTTTAGAAATAGTACTGTAGACCCTGTCCTAAACACATTAAAAGAAAAGAAAGCAAGCCCTATATAACAAGAAATGTAACTTTTGTATCTGATAAGGTCTGTCAAATCCCCTCAGAATTTGTCCTGAAACCCTGTATCACAGTTTGTAGATCCTTTGTCAGTGTCAGCCATGTGGATGAGTCATGGCCATTGCTTGACCAATTTGATCTCTGTGAAAGCTTGAGAGAATGTCTTCTCTCCATGTGACTGTTCTTAGACACAGTCTACATCATCAGTCACTTTCCTCTGTGGCCCCATAATCTCCTTGATCAGAAAATGTTGGACACAACTGAGTTACATGATGTTACTATACTGGTTCTCCTATGTCCTGAGTCTTCATTGAACTTGAAAGGCTACGACCAAAATTTTGGCTGTCCTTACAGACCTTCTTTTCCTCTAATTTTTGCTCAGCAAACTGAGGTTGTTAACCCTCCACAAGAGAAGCTTATATTATTACCCTACAGCATAGGCAGTTGAACTTAACCTCACTATCTGTGTGAATATCAAACATCTTAGACATAACATGGAACAGGTATTTTCCATCAAGTATGGGTATGTTAAACTTTTAAGTCCCTACAGAATATGGAGAAAAACATTTAAAAAAATTGGAATAAATAATTAAACACTCTTACACAAAAATTCAGAAATCTAACCATATATAGCATTGTAGCAGGACAGTCCTACCTATGACAATTTTTTCTTCTGTCTTATTTTCATTTATTACCCTTTTTAAAAACACAAGCATTTACTTGAGAAACAATATAACAGTAATTGGTATGACATGACAAGCAGTATATATTTAGAAGACCAGAATGACAGGCATTCCAAGCATGACCCTATTACTTAGTCTTACCCATCCAGGCAGAAAAGCATGAAAACAAAGTATAAAAAGTAAAGCCATATTAACAACATGCTGAGCTGTAAATGCTCAAGTCAACAACTTCTGGCATTTCTTGTCCTACAGATTACCCACTACTACTGTGGACTGCTGGATATATAGGGATATCTTGCTGAATTCATGCACCTACAATATTTAAATGACAATGGAATACCCTTCTCTGACAAAACTAAACAAAAAAAAGGGTATACAATTGAACAACCATTTTGTATCTGTATATTCAAAATAGTTAGGATAAATATACAGGTACTTTCTCTAAATTCAATAAATAGAAAGATTTGTTCCAATAGTGCTTGTGGACAGGATACCATGTCTGCATCTTGTACAATGAATAACCACTAAGACGACAATATGCGATGTATTAATTAATGAAGTGTCCTACTAATCGGTTTTGAAACTGTCTCATTGCTATTTGATTTTCAATAAAATTATCAAAAGGAAAAGAAAATGAAAGGAAAAGAAAGGGAAAAAGGAGAAACGAAAAGTTAGGTAATAAGGTAAGGAAAAATCAAACTTACTTTAAATTGGCATTCCCTCCTCTTGCTCCATTAGTCTGTCACCAAGGCCCAACTCTAGGATCAAGAGAGAGGTGACAGAGAAGGTGAGCAGCTCTTGGTTACGGTAAGCACTGGGTACCGACTCCTTCACTCTGTGGAAAGTGTTTCCCTCCAAAAACCATCTTTGATACTCCCTCTCGTTAGTTAGGTTAATGCTGAGCTCTGGGCCCATCACTGAAATATTCACATTCTCACAGAGGAACTCACTGCTTTTTGGGTTTTTCTTTTCTTTTCTGCATTTTAGTAATTCCTAGTTTTCTTTCATACTCTCCTCCATCCAGATGTTTAAAAGCCTCAATTAAAAATAAAAAAGAATATTAATTAGTATTTGTTCAAATAAAAGTTTACTTTATGTTAGATTTTATTTCTTTGCTATATACAACTCTTTCCTGCCTTTGTTTTTTTATGATTGCTCTGCAACAGAAAGACCTGTTCATAACAAGATTGTAACTAGATCTAACTATCTTCTGTCTAATGTTCATCCTGGCATTTAAGGATATGTTCTCCCAGTTAGACATAGTTTCTTATGAGGCTCATCATCAGAAATGGCATTTGGGGAGCAAGATAGCTCGGCCTCCTAAGTGCCTGCCTGAAAGCACAAGAACCTGGTTTGATCCCCGGCACCACATGCCCTGCCATCCCCAGGATCCCAGAGAGCCATGCCGGCCACCGGAGACCTGGTGTGGTGTCCCAGAACAGGGGAGGCTGAAACAGGGGGATCACTACAAGTCTGAGCTGTGTAGCAAGACCTTGTACCAAATTCATAAAAAAAAAATGATAATAATGTATCTTAGTTCTTAGTTCTATTTAGTTTAGTTATTGTTAATTTGGTGTTGTCACTCAATTGATCTAATCAATTGAAATGCCAGTTAATTAATAAAAATTACTGAATTTTAGAGTTATCAGCAACATACCGCATTTAAAGTCATAGGTGATATGTAAATTTATGGGTAAGATTTCATATAGTAGGTTTAAATTATTCTTAGAAAGTGAAGAGAGGATTCTGAAGTTCAGTCCTTAAGCTAACAGTGAAATAACTTTGACTGGCTTTTCCATCACAGTTTGAACTTACTGAATACAGGATGTGTCTTTTTAGGTTTGTCTAGAATGAGTGAGATGCAATTTGTTAACTATGTGTGCATTTCACAGTTAGAATGTGTGCTTGTCTTTTTCAGTAAAGAACACTGTACAATTCAATTAAACTTAAATATTCGATATTTTCATTACCGGTTTCAAACTGCCTTAGAGGATGATTTAGAAAATGAACCGTATTAACCTCCCTCTCAGAGATAATTATTAATTTTATTTGAAGAGCTTGAAATCATCTCATTATGTGTGTTTCTATTTTCTTATTACTATTTTAGTGAATGACAGGTGAAGTGTGAAGTAGGATAACTTCATATTCTGAAGCAGTTCCATGTAGTCTCTACTTCATAATGCGATCACTTATGGAAATGACTTTGATCAGTACACAAACCCATATTGAAAGGAGAGGGGTTTCTTATAAATTTTTCAAAAAAAAGATTAGCTTTTTACATGATGTAGGTAAAAGTAAATTGTGTCTCAAAATCTGGAAAGCTATCGTTTAATATTATTAAAAGGTTTGCATAATTTTCAAGAAAAAGAAAACAACTACAAAGGTTTTCACCAGGAGTGATATAATCTATCTCTCAGTCCCTTGCCTTCTTTAGTTAATATACTATGTCCTACCCAGATTGTATTCATGCTTAACACAACATCATACAGATTGATATAAAATATTTTTCACTGATACACATTATTGAAATGAATTTCATACTATATAATTGATAAAAACCCACAGGTACTTAATATATACTGTTGAACAAGTTTAGCTTGATGCATATACCTATGAAAATATGGTAATTAAGGTAATGGACATTTCCTTACTTCCGAGTTCTGTTCCAACAATTTATTTTGATGTGTGTGTGTGTGTGTGTGTGTGTGTGTGTGTGTGTAAGAGCACTTTCCATGAGCCCTACTCTCAACAAAATTTAGTGTGTAATACAGTATCATAGTATAGATACTATATTGTTGATATCATGTGCATCAATCAGGATTTAACTAAAAAGTACAGATATAACACATGGTGCACAAATGTATTTGAAATGCCAGGATTGGCTCACAGTGGTCAGCCGCAGAGTGGGATGAGGAGGTGATCAGAGGGTGTCTGCACAATGGAGGCTGAAGGATTCAGTGCAAGGTCTGGAGCCCAAGGCAGTGTTCTGTGCAAGTCTAATATCATGAGGCCTATAGACCTGTGAAGGAAGGCTGATGAGTCTACACCAGAAGGCTGAAAGATGCAAAGCAGAAGAGTCTGTGCTAGAGCCAGGAGATGAGGTCCAAGCTGAGGGTGGAGACTGGAGCTCCTCCGAAGAAGAATGGGACTGTCATCCTTCCTCATTCTCCTTTCAGTGATGAGTCACTCTAGCATGGGGCCTCCAGACCCTACAGTGCAGAATTCCTGATGATTTAGTGAAGCTCTTAACTTGACACAATCAAGCATTATATAGCAGATTACAGAATAAACATAACTTAGTACTAATTTCTTTTCCATTTCCTTTACTGCTGTTCCTAGTGACTGCCATCCTATTCTGAATCTATGAACTTCCTTATTTTGGGAAATGGTGAGCATTTGTGTTTTTGCATCTGGCTTATTTCATTTAGCACATCTTCCAGGGTTATCCACTTAAGACTTAAATTTATTTCAGACCATGTTTTCTTTTTGCACTTAGTTGTTGATCAACAGTCAGACTCTTTACATAATTTGGCTGCTATGGATTATATTGCAGTAACCAAAGGAGTGAGACATGTGTCTGAAAAACTGATTTCACATCTTTTTCATATATGTTGTGAACTAGAATTACTGAATCACATGGTGGTTCTAGCTCTCTCTCTCTCTCTCTCTCTCTCTCTTTCTCTCTCTCTCTCTTCTCTCTCTCTCTCTCATATGGTCTTATGCTACTGAGCTGAAAGAGTTCTTGACAGAGACTGAAGGTTTAAATCCTGCATGTGTGTCAACTAACACTTCAACAAAGAAACCAGCTATGAATAATGGAGAAAAGCAAGTCTCTTCAAGAAATGGTGAGGGAAATGACTAGCCAGATGACATAGAATGAAATTAGTTTCCTATCTTTTTTTAAATGTATTTGGTTGTTATAGGATTTTGCTATGCAGCTCAGACTCATAGCCATCCTCCTGTTTTCAGCCTCCCCAGTGCTGGAATTACAGGCATGTGCCACTACACCTGGACTCTGTGGCTGGCTTAGCCCACCTTGGGGGCAGGGCTAGCTTGCATGTGGTGCTGGAGATTGAACCACTGTCCCTGCACTTGCCTAACCTTGTCTAAACATGTGCTTTAGTCCATTGAGCTATCTCTTAGTTCTATATGTTATGCTTTGTATAAAAATAAATCAACATATATTAAACTAGTAAACTTAGGACTAAGACTCCTGGAAGAAAAATAAAGAGAAAAGTTTCCCAACATTGGTAAAGATTAGCAAAAATTTCTTAGTTATGAAAACAAACATATAAGCAACATTAAAAAATTAAGCAGATGGGATTATGTCCAACTGAAATTCTAGACAGCGTAAGAGACAAAATGAACAGACACACTTAAATGGAAGAAAGTAATTGTAAATTCTATATTTTTTAGAAATTAACATCAAAAATACATAAACTAAAGCTGGAGAGATAGCTTGGCAGTCTAAAGCATCTTCTTAGGCAAGTGCAGGTACCAGGATTTGATCCCCAGCACCACCCCCAGGCACACTGAACCGGACACCGAGACTGGGCATTGTGGTGCACACCTGTAATGTCAACACTAAGGAGGCTGAAAACAGGAAGATCACTACACGCCTGAGCTGAGTAGTGAGACACTGTACCAGACACATGAATGTAAAAAAATACACAAATTGATATCTATAATTCTGTAATAGTTCTTGACTTTTTTTAAAGCAAGTATGTATGCTCACAAACATGAAAAGCACCACAGACTCTAGGGATACAAAGAGTAAAACAATTAACTTTCTCATTAACAGGATTGATAACACATTCAAGTTAAAAAAAAAAACAGTAATAACAAATTCTTATTTTTGAATTGTTCAATCATACTGTGTCGCCTGCCACTTCGTGCTATAACTTGCCCTGAATTCACAGAATCTCACATCGAAATAAAAATTTCTGTGATAAAGCAAATTAGATTTCAGCTAGCTAATCATTTAAGCATGAAACTTAAAACTTAGGAAAAATATTATTACTTAGATAGTTCTTTCAATAGAACTATATTAGAATGCCTAAAATTAAGAAAAAAATATTCCAGAAATAAAACACATCTCTGGCCCTTACTTAGATGTATCACAGTGTAGTTCTCAAGTTTAAAGCAAAAACGCGGATGTGACAAGGAAGATAACAAGTTTGAGTAGCTGATTGCTGAGTATGTAGGGAGATGAGAAAAGAGATATTTAGAGAACAAAAGCTTGGAATCCAAGATCACTTTTAACATTCACTGAGAATATAATTGCAGAAAAATCCAGAAACTGCAGCAGGAAGCAAAATAAATGTATGCCATCACCATGCTTACAAGTGGAAAGGTAAGAAACAGGTAGGCAAAGGAAGTTCCTTTGGAGGTAAATTCACTTTCAGTCACTTTGCACAAGTAAAGCTCAAGTTTAACTGTTTCTTAGTCATTTTATATAAGACAACACTGGAAATAAAACATGGTGTTCCCATCTTACCATATCCCACACTATAAACCATAGCAAACAGTTGTGTGTCTCTTTAAAATTCATGAAGTTTAGTTCTATTTCACCTGTGAGGGCAGATCAAATAATTAGAAAACATTACCTTACTGAATGCAATCAGAAAACTTAACTTCTCTTTTATTAAGTGGTAAATGCTGCAGACTGGACTTCAAAAATGAACAGTGTTTTGTAGTTTTAACTCAATAATACAATTGAGCAGAAATTGAGTACAAAAGTCTTCATCTACCCTGTATCTATGTATGCACCATCATTCTCAATCTAAAAATGGGCATCTGAGATGAATATACGTTTCATCAGTGATCCATTAATAAAATTTGAGCCCTACACTGACAAGTCACTGCTACCCAAGGCCTACTGAACTCAGGGGGCTCACCATCGGTAAGAACTGCACACTTACAGATTTTTTTTTTTTGAGGATAAAACTTTATTGAATAGAAAAGTTTCTGTCAGAGATGGACAGAAGGGAGACCCGAGTGGGTTGCCCAGGGAAGCTGTCTCTTTTAGGGACTTTCATAGGGCAAAACCATGCGGGACTAAGGTAGAGAAGGGATCTCACTTAGGTGGATGTGAGGTGGGACAAAACTATGGTCAACCAATGGCATTACAAGCACCACTGCTCAAGTAAAATTGATTAGGCCCAGGAACAATTGGGGAAGGGAGTCACATAGTTAGCGGGCATGTATTAAGCGGGCATGAATAGGTGACAGGGTCTCTTCCCCTAGGGGATTGGGCTAGAGACTCACTTGTGTCTTTTCAGGTGATTGCTACCTATTTAGAATATCAACCTCTGGTGTTGCTCTTTTAGCATTTGTTTGGCCTTTAGGTCTGGTTCATAGCAGGAGCTTCCATCATTCCCAGAGTTGCTGGCATCTTTTTTTTTAATTTTTTTTTTTTTTATTTTATTGAACTACAAATGTCAATCAGACAATTTCAAGACACCTTAAGAATACAGATTCGACAAATTAATACATTGCAAACTGTTTTCATAATGTTTTGGTATTGTACAAGGTGCATACATGATATTATATTTACAGATATTATTTTAGCAGATATCTCTTATCAGTGAATTGAGTATAGCTGCTTACTTATCTTATTTTTTATACCTGAATTATATCAAAAATTCAATAATTATTTTCCTAGTGGTACTAGAAGCCATAGTACTAGAAGCTGACATAATATCCTGTCCAACCACCATTAGTGCAGATCTTGCCTCTCATAGAATTATGCAGGAGCCCAGCGTTATCTATCCCAACTGTACTGTCTATACACCTACATCATGATTTTTTCTTTCTACACCCCTTCCTTTGTCTACACCTGTCAAAGGTGGGCACTCCATTGTCATTCAGCTAACTTAGGTGTTTGAACTCAACACCACAATCCAACACAGTCCAGCATTCCACAATAGTGAGTTATCCGAAGAAGTTGTTGACCATATCCATTTACAGCTCAGCTTAATATTATGGGCTCACGTTGTATACTTCATTTTTATACTTTTATACTTTTCTGCTGGATGGTTAAGACCTAGGTAGATCAAAATTTATATACCAACACATGAACTTTATATTTCCTATGTGGTCATTGAAGTCTTCTCAGGGTTTATCTTGTAGTCCTGTACATTATTCTGTAGTTCCTTTGTGTCATCCATGTGGATGAGTCATGGCCAATTCTTGACCAGTTTACTCTCTGTGAGAGCTTGAGAGAAAGTTTTCTCTTCATGTGACTCTCCCCAGGCACACTATAGAATTCCAATCTCTTTCCTCTGTGGCTCCATAATCTCCTTGTTCAGAAAATTTGGAGCTCACCTGAGTTGCATGATGTTTCAGTACAGGTTGTCCTATGTCCTGAGTCTTAGCTGACCTTGAAAGGCTAGGGCCAAAATGTTGGCATCTTGTTTCCTGTATTATTTCTTTTGAAGGCCTGGCCCTGCCTGACTGCCTAAAAATATTTTTATCTAACTCTGCTGCCTACAACATTCCGCCCTCTGAAGAAGTAACCGAACTGCCAGTGAGGGATTTGGGCGATGACCGCTCTGGCTTCTTCATGCTGAAAGGGGTCGTAGTTGTGAACCGGCAGTCAGATATATTCTTCAGAGGTTCTATCTAAAGGCCCTCAATAGATGACAGGCATTGTCATTACAGCTTTGAATCTCAAGAAGACAAAGGCAAGGAAACAACTAAGTATATATGGGTCAAATAATCATATCAACAGGATGATTATAAAAAAGACAAGTTAGATATCTCATAGGTGGGGTTTAATCCCTTTTTTATCTTTGATGGGCCATTTTGTATAGTTTTAAACAAACTGGCATTTATTATTATTATTGGGGCACATGAATTGTCAGAAGTAGGAAAACACCAAGTACTCTCCAGTTGGCAAGTGGGGCCACTGGCTGTGCTAAATACCAACAAATCTGTATGAGCACATATTGAAAGTTTAACAGGCTTTTTTTATATTGACAGTTAACAAGGGTTCCCTCAGGCTTGAGAGAGGAGACACATAACCTCCTCAGTTTGAAACTTCTCTGACTTCGTCATAAACACTTTATTTTTCTAGCAGCTTTGGACATTTTTTGTTTGAAATGCCCCTTTTCTCTGTCTGGATCTAGGAAAGCATGACTTTTTCCATTTTTGGACTGGCCTTCGTTCCTGTAGGCTGTTATTATCACCATTTTTAATTTTTATCTATAATTTCATTTTGTATCCTTTTTACTAAAAAAACTTCTGAGCAATTTTTACCAACTTAGACAAATTTATTTTGTAAACCCTTTTTACTTCTGCAGCTCATGTCAGACACTGAGGTCTACTGAACATATAGACAAAATCTGGAGGATGTCACCTAAATGAATCTTTTTTTGTTTGTTTGTTTTTGTTTTTGTCTTTTTGAGGCAGGGTCTCACTATGCAGTTCAGGCTGGCCTTAAGCTCACTTTGTAGCTCAGGCTGGCCTGGAACTCACAACAATCCTCCTGCCTCAGCCTCCCAAGTGCTGGGATTACAGGCCTGTGCCACCACGCCCGGCCCTAAATGAATCTTAATCTAGCCTATTTGTTATAAATTTTACCTGTATGATTATCTGGGTTTTGGTATCTTCTATGAAAGGGCAAGCTTTTTGAAAAATTGGAGCACAAAGCATGAACATTTGAGCTAACAAGTATATTTATAAACTTTTTTGAGATCTAGCAATAGTAACTTACTAGCTCTTAGACCTCCGTATTCATGGAGCTAGCTTTAGTTAAGTGACATCACACCTGTATTAACTATGAGTATGAAATACCTGAATTATATCAGAAATCAACCAGATTAATTTATGTATTTATCATGAAATACTCAGCATTTAGTCAGATTAAACCAGTGAAATACCTTTTAAATCTTATATATGAACAAAATATTACATTTGTAAACATTAGTTTCAGTATCATCTTGATTAGTAAGTAACCTGAATATATTGAAGTGATACAGGGAGAAAACTGATCTCGGGTGGGTCACCTCCAAATGATAAGCTGACCCTCCAAATGACATAGGGAAAAATGATCTCTGGACCTGACCTGTAGGAGTTCATGTTCTCTAAAACCAAAGAATGAATTTTAGAAACAAACGGAGGTTATGAGCAGAATAGATTTA
>PVKA01017514.1:0-45640 GCA_004027165.1 Ctenomys sociabilis
CCATGCTTGCACGATAGGAGCCGCGGGTAGCGGACACATGTAGAGGCTTGCATCCCACCTGATAGATGCTTGCACGGTAGGAGCCGCGGATAGCGGACGCATGTAGAGGCTTGCATCCCACTCGATAAAGGCTTGCTGAACCCGTTGCTGAGTGTCTGAGTGTCTTCTTCCGCGGGACGGGAGCGGCGCCGGACAATAAGGTCTGTCAACTCCCCTGAAGGTATACCCTGTAATCCTGTACTTCACTTTGTAGATCTTTGGTCAGTGTCAGCCATGTGGATAAGTCATGACCATTGCTTGACCAATTTGATCTCTGTGAAAGCCTATGAGAAAGTTTTCTCTCCATATGACTCTCCTTAGGCACACTATTGATCATCGATCTCATTCTTCTATGGTTCCATATACTTCTTGATCAGAAAATTTGGGACACAACTGAGTTATATGCTGCTATAGTACAGGTTTTCTTATGGCCTCAGTCTTCACTGACCTTGAAAGGCTAGGGCGAAAATATTGGCTGACCTTGTGGCCCTTCCATTATTCCAATTTTGCATCTGCAAATTTCATTTGTTAACCATCCAGAACAGGACTGATTATTGCCCTGCAACATATGTAGTTCGGTTTATCCTGTCTAAATGTCAAACATCTTAGGCATAACATGGAACAGATATTTTCAATCAAGTATTGATGTATAGAATTTTGAGTCTTTACAGAATATGAGGAAATTTTTTAAAAAAGTAGTACTATACTCATATTATTACACAGAAATTTAAAAGTCTAACCATATACAGCCTTGTAGCAGAACATTTTTGTAACATTTTTCCCTTATGTCTTTTTATTTCCTTTTCATTTATTACCCCACTCATAAAAAACCTTTTACTTGTAAGACAATATGGTAATAATTGGCATGTCGTAACAGGAAGTATGTATTTAGCAGACCAAAATGGCAGGCATTCCAAGCGTGACCAGTCTAATACACATTGATATCTTTAGTGCAGTTGCCCGGTTAACAGGTATCAGCATATATAGATAGTTGGGTTAAGAATCCTACCATTTAACTGCTACTTTCAAAAACCTGCTGTTTCTTGAGATCTTTGCCTTGCCCATACTGCGGATACAAATGTATGTCTTTCTCCTGTTCCTGTTTCCCAGCTTTTCTTCCCATACTCTCTTCGTCCAATCCTCAACTTCTTGCTTTCCTTTTAGTTGTTATACCTTTCTATTTGTATTTCTTCTTTTGATTTCTTAAACTAGGGAAACTATATGATATTTGCACATGTGGGTCTGGTTCATTTCACGTATAAGTATATCTTAATGTGGCATCCACTTAAATATGAAGGCTTCGAGTTTATCATTCTTTATGGATGAATAATATTCCAATGTACAAAAATACCACATCTTTTTCAACCGTCCCTCATGTGACACACATCTTGGATGTTTCCAAGATTTGGCTATCACAAATTGTGCTGCTATAAATATAGGTACACATATATCACTATGATATGATATGTTCAGTTCCTCTGAGAAAATTCCCAGTAGGGGATAGCTGGCTTGAATGGGATTACCAGTCCTAGTTTGTGAGGAACTTCTACACTTATTTCCATAATGGTGTCACCAGTCTACATTCCCACCAGAAGTGCAGAAGGGTTCCCTTTTCCCCACAACCTCACCAACATTTGTTGTTGGTTGATTTCTTTATGATAGCCATTCTTTCTGGAGTGAGATGGTATCTCAATGCTGTTTTAATTTGCATTGCACAGATGGCTAGTGATGTGGAGCATTTTTCATTTATTTATTCACTTCTTTAATTTCATCCTCTGAGAAGTCTGTATTCATCTCAGATGCCCATTTTTTCATTGGGTCTCTAAATTTGAGTGTCCTAATGTACTTCAGTTCTTTATTAATTCTAGAGAACAGACTTTTGTCTGACTGCTTACTATTTAAGATTTTTTCAAAATTTTTGAGTCGTCTTTTCACTTCATTGATAATTTCTTTTGATGGGCAAAAACTTCTCAATAAGAGTTGATCCCAGTTGTTAATTCTTTCAAGTGTTTCTCATGAGAATGCCTGTTTGTTCATGAATTCTTTGCCTACTCCTATGTCTTCAAGAGTTCTTCCTACTTTCTCTTCCAGGAGATTGAGTGTTTCTGTTTTAATGATTAGATCTTTAATCCATTTTGAGATTGGCTTAGTGCATGGTGATAGACCTGTGTCAAGTTTTAGTTTTCAACATGTAGGGAGCCAGCAATTCCAGCACCATTTGTTAGAGGCTATCTTTCTTCCCGTAAGCATAATTGGCCCCTTTGTTAAAAATCAGGTGGCTAAATGTGCTCATAGAAGGCTCTACAACTTCTAATCTATTCTATTGATCCTCAGGTCTATTTCCTTGCCAGTACCATGTTGATTTAATCACAGTAGCTTTGTAGTATAATTGCAAGTCAGGAATTGTAATGCCTCCTGCCTTGTCTTTGTTGGCCAGGATTGCCATTGCTATTCTAGGTCTTTTCTGGTTTCAAATAAATTTTACAAACAATTTCTCTAGGTCTGGGAGGAATGCATTGATGGCAGTTTGATAGGGATTGCATTAAATCTATAACACAATTTTGGGAACATGGCTATCTTCATGATGTTGGTTCTTTCTATCCAGGAGCAGGGAATATCTGTTCATTTTCTGAAATCCTCTACAATCTCTTTTCTTATGGTGGTGTAATTTTCCTTGAAAAGATCTTTGAATTCCTTGCTTAAGTGCATTCCAAGGTATTCCATTTTCCTCAGTGCTATTGCAAAATGTATTGTTTCTATAGTTTCCCTCTCAGTGTGTTTGTTATCTGTGTAGAGGAATGCTATTGACTTTTGAGTACTGACTTTGTATCCTGCTATGCTACTGAATTTGTGTGTCAATTCTAGTAGCTTCTTGGTGGAGTTTTTGGGTCTTCCAAGTAAAGTATCATGTCATCTGCAAATAGTGATACTTTAACTTCTTCTTTACCTATTCTTATTCCTGTTATTTCTCCCTCTTGTCAAATGGTTATACGGAATTATTCCAAAACCAATTGAAAAGGAAGGGTGATAGAGGACATCCTTGTCTTGTACTAGATCTAAGAGTAAAAGATTTCAGTTTTTCCCTGTTTAGAATTATATTAGCTAATGGGTTGTCATAGATGGCTTTTATCAAATTGAAGTAGAGGCCTACTTTTCCAATTTTCTGTAGGACTTTGAAAATGAATGAGTGTTCTGTATGCTTCAGTTTCCTGAATATCAGATTGTTTCCTCATATTTGGAAGTTTTCTGCTATTACTTCTGCCCATATTCTTTTTGTATCATTTATGTTGACTCTCATTGATGCCTATTAGTCTCACATTGTTCATCTTGGCATCATCTTGCAGGTGATGGATTATTTTTTCCTGCATTCTAGTTGTTTTTAAGAGATCCTTTCTCACCTTTTCACTAGATACACTAGCGTCTTCAAGATCTGAAACTCTGTTTTTTACTTTCACTCACATGGTTTTGTAGACTCGTGACTGAGATTTTAAGTTCCTGTATGTTTCTTTGACTGTGCTTCATGTGATCTATTTCTTTCCTATATTGCTCCTTATTGAATCCTTTATATTTCTAATCTCCTCTATTTTTTTTAATAAATGTCTTCTTTAGAGGTAGCTATTAATTCTTTTACTGCAGAGATTTCTTCAAATTCGGGTTCCTCCATATATGTCTGTATTTGATTCTTTACTTCAGATGCTATGATTTCAGAGATTTTTTTTTTAAGTTCAGAAATTATTTCTGCTCTGCATTCCTCTTTACTTTCTGCTGTTGTTTCTTTTCTTGGGACACTGTTAATTCATACATTTCAGTTGAGCTAGTGTTCTCTGTACTAGTTCTGGGTGGATATTGTGTTTCCCCCATACATTTCTGG
Organism: Ctenomys sociabilis; assembly: GCA_004027165.1. Taxonomy (NCBI): domain Eukaryota; kingdom Metazoa; phylum Chordata; class Mammalia; order Rodentia; family Ctenomyidae; genus Ctenomys; species Ctenomys sociabilis. The sequence goes on from PVKA01017514.1 coordinate 3,911, forward strand.
ATTTGATTCATTACTTCAGATGCTATGTTTTTTAAAGTTTTTTTTTTTTATTTTAGGAGTTAATTCTGGTCTGAGTCCCTCTATACCTTTCAGCTGTTGTTTCTTTGCTTTCATTTCTGTTAATTCATTCATTTCATCTAAGCTAGTGTCCTTTGCACTTGTAATTGGTGGGCTCGAGGCCTGAGATTGCCTTTTGCTCCTTGTCTTTGTCATTTTGTATAGCACTGACCTCCAACCTTTGGTGTAGAGCTTTAGTGCAGTTATAATCTTAGCACATATGAGATTCAGGCGCACATCTATTAAGTTTGAGTTTGTCCAGTTATGCCTGGCCTGGGTCTAGCTGTTGTGTTCAGCTGCTTTTTGCTACAGCCCTTGGAAGTGAACCTGTTGTGCCCCTCTGGCACAACAGTGAGCCTGTGATGCCCCTCTTTTGTGGCCCTGGCCAGGGAGCAGTGGTGAGGGCAGAAGTTCTCCCACATACTCACCAGGCCATGCTGGACTGAATCGGGGGCCGAGAGAGTCACAAAAGTTCTCACTAGCTTGGCAGGCTTCGGGGTGGGGAGTCTGGAGCATTGCAGGGGACCCGGGGGTGCAGTAGAGAGTCTCACTCACATGGGTGCCTGAGTTTTTCTCTGGAGAATTCTTCGCCAGCAGCTTGTGGGTTGTGCTATGTCTAGATCCAAAGTATTTCAAAGAATCTCAGTGCATTCCTGCTTTGATTTTTTTCCCATTTATTTAGTCATCTAAATATGTAGTAAAACCTGGATATTGGGAGTGGCAGTCTCCTCTGCCTTAATTCATTTAGATCTAATTCTAATCTTAGTTTCTCAAATGGAGACAACATATTCCTGCTTGAACATCTATTTACTGTAGTTTCACCTGTGACCGTTCCAACTTTGTGATCAGTAACTTTGTAAATCTACTACTGAGAGCAAGATGAAGAGAAGAAGGGAGGGAGAGAGAGAGAGAGACAGACAGACAGAGACAGAGCCAGAGATTGAGAGAAAAGTAGAAGTGAACCAGAGCAAGCTCTAGCACCTGGCCTAATCTCAGGTATTTGACTTATACTAAAACAAGTAGGTTTCCTTGTACTAAATACATTAAAAAAAACCATACTAAATACAACATAAATACTCTGTACTAAATACATTTAAAAACCCTGTATTAAATCATAAAAATTAAATTAAATTTTAGAAGTAAATAAAACAACTACGTCTCTGAGAGACTCAGCCAGGATAATTCTACATGCTGTCCACATCCCACATTTGACCATACTCCTTAGTTTCATTATTCAATCCTTAGTGTTATAAAATTGCAAAGTTTATCAAAATTCTATCTACATAAATAAAAAAACAAGGGCTAGGGAGATGGCTCAGTAGAATAAGCACTTGGTGGGCAAGCGTAAGGGCCTGAGTTCAATCCTTGGTTCTGCCCAAAATAAAAAAAAAATAAATAAGCAGAACTACTTCATCTAAAATTTTCATCATCCTGTTTATTTTGCCTATTTATGAAAAAATATTTTCATAAGAATGGTATTTAGGTATTGCTCCCTTGAATAAAAAAGTAAAATCACAATTTCAACTGCCTTCTCTTTCACACCTCTATCAAAAACTTGAAGATGCTGAAAAAAAATAGATTGCCAAAGATATCTAAGTCCTAATTTCTAGAATCTGTACATGTTACTTATCTGGCTAGGACATCACAGATGTTACTAAATTAAAAATCTTAATACTAAAAAATTATTCTGAATTATACGAATTGGCCCTAAATGTTATACAAAAATTCAGAGTGATTACTATTTTGTCATTTGGTTCAAGAAGCATAATGTTTTCAATGTAATGAGCCAATGTGATGACTTCTAGTAGAAAAAGGTAAACATAATTTTTATGATCTCATTTGATATATACTCTGAGTTAGGACAGCCATGCCAGCTAAAAGAAAATTGCTTTGTTCAGGCCATATGTATATCTACAGAGAAAAAGGCATTTGCTAAACCAGAAACTACTGTATATACTCGGTACCAAGAGATTTACCCCAATAAATGTTAAAGTTCTTGCTGCACAGTAGTCCTTTAATGAATAGTTGTTGAATAAAGTGTTTGTAGAGTTAAATTTACCAAAAATATTAAAACCATTGATTTTATTCACTTTTTTACTTTGGATGAGAGTAACTGAATGTTTCACAAACACCAAAATTTCGTACTGAACAAGTGAGTGAGGTAAGGGGCTGGAGAGATGGCTCAGTAGAATAAACACTTTCCTGGCAAGCAAAAGGGTCTGAGTTCAAGCCCCACTTTCACCAAAAACAAAAAAAAAAAGGCAATGAGGTAGACCACGACTTGTAACAGTTATCTGTTACAAGTAGCACTTCATTGTAGCACTTCATTGTAGAACATAGGCAGCTTCTGGTGCTGATCTTTACAGGCTCCAGAAGATGCTACCATGGTAGAATCACATAAATAAGTTATTATCTCTAACGTCTAGGTTTTTCACTCAGAGTGGAAAATGACAAAACATAGGAAGTGTAAAAATACATGTGAAAAAAGTGAATATAATTTTATATAATAATGAAGCTGAATATTCTAAAATTTATTTATTGAACATTATATGATAGTTGTTTAAGTTACTGTTAAGTGGTCCCAGCATCGTATATTTCCTCAAATGCTCAGTTGATCTGTGGTGAAGATGTTAGATTTTATGCTGCCTTTTAAGACTGTATATATTTTTTCCTCCTATTTCAGAAGTCATGAGTTAAGTATAGTATATATATTGGCCAATAAATCAGTAAATTTTGGTGTTTTCTGACACTAATTTTAATTATATAATTCTGGACAAGTTATGTCTTCTATCCAAGCCTCATTATTCTCATTCATAAAATGAAGTGTTAGGGCCAGGGAGATGGCTCAGTGGAATAAGTGCTTCCCTGGCAAGTGCAAGGGCCTGAGTTCAATCCCTGGTTCTGAAGAAAAAAAAAACAAAAGAATAATCATAAAATGAAGTGTATATATTAGGCAGCTTTTATGGTGCCTCCCATCTCCAATGTCTTAGATCATTAAGAATCATCTTAAGGCACCATGAATCATGCCCAAATTCTTGAGCAAAATTTTTGTATTGCTTCAACAAAAGGCTTGATTTCCCAACATATTTAACTCCCAGATTCTTCCCTAACTATTCCTTATATTTTACCTGCATATCTTTGCATGAAATATAATTTCCCTAATTACCTTTTGAGCCAATACACATTCTTTACCACCTAGCTTAAGTAACTCTAGTTTCAGTAATCTTTTTACTCTCCCTCAAATATTTCTCTCCATGGCACACTGCTAGAATCTCTCCAGAAGTGTCAATTCACTCAATTGAGAAATAGTTGCTGTGTCCAGACCCATCTTTATTCTAAAGAAAACTTTCAGAGTTAAAAGTACTGACATATTGCCTAATGTGATGAAAACATCTCATCAAATTTTGTTACTTTGAATTAAGTATTTTTTCTTAAATTATTTGTTCATATAAATTTAAGTTTTGTATTTTTATACAGCATTGTTTTAATAAAACAAATGTATGGGGCATAGCATAACACATTGATACATGTATACAGAGTGAAATGATCAATGCAGGGTAACTGCACATCCACATATAATGTGCGTGCTTTTCACAGTGACTAAGTTATAAAATCAACTAGATGTCCATCAACACATGAATGGATAAAGAAATATAAGTTAGAATATTATTCAGTCATAAATAAAGAATTATATTCTAACATTCATAATCAGATGGATGAAACTGGAGGACATTATTCTAAATAATATAAGTCAGACACAGACAATATTCTATCTCATACACACATAATTTTAAAAGCTGATCAGAATGTAAGGCAGTGGTCAATAGAGCCTGAAAAGAGAGTTGGGCCTGGTGGGAGGGGGGAGGACAGACTGTCTACTGTTTACCTAAAGGTTAAATAGAAGTAATAAATTTTAATGTTTTACAACAGTGGAGTGATTATAGTTCACAGTAACCTGTTACATATTTTATGCATCTTCTTTGTGGAAAGGAAAAAAATAGAATCAGTTTCAGTGAAGAGGACAAAGCCTTCACTAAGAGGACAAGTAGCTGCTTGCTCCTAGTAATGGTTTCTTGGCCTGCATAGGGACCTTGGGGCAAAAGTATCAGCTCCCAGCATTTTCAAAGTTCTTCCTTCCAGCCTTCTAGGGGCATAGGAGCCAGAGTTCTGGAAGTCACAGTTCTGACAGTGATGGCCGATGGCCGGGGAACAGGAGAAATCAGTCTCTAGAGATAGTGTCTTGATCTAGGGCAGCTGGCAACTATATACTGATAGCATCAGGAGGAAAAAAATAGAAAGCCATACAACAGCAATAAAGAGGTATCATATATTCAATTCCTTCTACACATCAAGAAAAGCTGAGCATTTTAGATAGGCTACAGCCAATCCTCCCAATATATCAGTTGCACACATGATACAGTCCGTCTTACAAACGAGGCACAGGAAAGCTAAGGAATTTATTAGAGATCATGCAGCAATAGTAGAATGGGAATCTAAATCCAAGTTAGATGGGTCTTTTCCTTTGTAACATTGCCTCTGTCATCAATATTTTGTGATTTTTCTTCTAAACTAATTTCTGCTTTTAGCTAAGGAACTCTCTCCCTTTTCAGAGTTTACACTAAACTATTATTCTCTTATAGGACATTTTTACTAAAGATACAGACTTTTAATATGCAATGAAATTAATCTTCATAAAGCAAGAAGAGGCACAAGATCATATTGAAACCATACCTGACTCCTGAAATCTGAGTTCTGGTGTTCCAAGTCTGTCTGTCTGCCTTTCTTTCTTTCTTTCTTTCTTTCTTTCTTTCTTTCTTTCTTTCTTTCTTTCTTTCTTTCTTTCTTTCTTTCTTTCTTTCTTTCTCTCTCTCTCTCTCTCTCTCTCTCTCTCTCTCTCTCTCTCTCTCTCTCTCTCTCTCTCTCTCTCTCTCTCTCTCTCTCTCTCTCTCTCTCTCTCTCTCTTTCTCGCACTCTTTCACTTTCTTTGTATGGAATTCTTCTAGTTGCATCCCTTCAATTAAAAGGCCATGTGCTCCACACTGATTTCCTCAGTAGTTGCACCAATCTACACTCCCACTGAAAGAGGAAAAGGGCTCATTTTTCCTACAGCTCAGCCATCACTTGTTGGTTGATATCTTGATACTAGCTATTCTTTCGGAGTGAGATGGAATTTCAGCATATACAAAGATAGAGATAAAGATGTTTCTTTTTTATATAATGGAGTACTACTCAGATATAAAGAGAAAAAAAAACTTGAGACATTTTTAGCTGAATGGATGAATTTTAGGACCATACACTTGAGTAGTATAAATTAGACAAACATGTAAATATTCCATCATTCCTCTAGTGTGAGACAATGAAAAGGTAAATAAGAATCAAAATGTATAGTAGATATTATAAAATAGGAAGAAATTGCTCAAAAGGAAAGGGTAACTAGAAAAGTAGGAGAGAGAGTAAAAGGAAGAGACAAAAAAATTAATAAAATAAGAATAAGGGTAAAGAGAAAACAAAGCTTAAAAAATAAGGTGTGGAAGAAGAGTTGAAGGAAGAAAGAGAATGGGAAGAAAAGATGAACCAAAATATACCATAACAGGTATAAATTCCCCAGGAATTATGTGATCATCATGTATATATATCTACATTATACCAATAAATTAACTAAAAAAATAAATTTTAAAACAAGCTATATGCTTTGAGAAAGAAAAGTAAAACAATAACAAACCCCAGAACAGTCAATGAAAACAAGACAAAAAAGAAAACAATGATCCCACAAAAAAAACAGCCTTTGTGTCTTTGAATGAATTGGCTTCTTTCCAGGTTTTACAGTATTGGAATCCACCAAATAGAGGAGGTATATCAAGTCACTGCTAAGACCTATTTTTCCATATTCAGTAATTTTTCTGAATTCCAGATGCTGTCCCGTATTTCTTCCTGGGTGTTGTTGGTCAGTGGTTTTGCCATAGAGCTGTGGTCCCTTCAGAAGCTCCTAGTATCTCTCTTCACATTGGTAGATGGGGAAAGGAAATGTCACCAAGTTCTGTGGTGGATATAAGCAGTGGGATGAGGGTTCAATCAGACTGCTAGACATACTGCCAGTACTTTCAGATTCAGCCCCCCTCTGAAAGCCTCACAAACTGGTCTGGCTTCTCAACATGTATGGAAAATCTCCACAGCTGTTTCTAGCCTGAGCTTAAATTTCTTCAGGGGAGGGAGTCTTATAGTTAGCTGACACCCTATCCTCAGCTGTCTTTTGGCCATCTCTCACCCAGGCACTATTTTAAGGTGATGCAAGAATCTCTAAAGTATGATTATTCTGTTGCCCAGACATAAACAATTAATGCCGTCTCAAAATAGCTTCTATTATACCCAAATATGACAGGCACTGCACTGGATTTCTTCTCCAACTCTAAGCTGTATCACATAAAGAGGCATTGTCACAGTAAAATTTCACACTATTTTTGCAATTTACTGTAGCTGTGGGTTTTTCTTGGAGCTACTGATGCCAGCCTAGTTCTCTGATGTTCCCAGGGCCTGCTGATCTTCTCCAGGGTAACCTTGTATGAGTGGAGACAATCCCTTTCCTTGGAGACAGGGTCAGTTTTCCAGATACTTCATCCTTTTATCTGTATTGTAAGTTCATTTTTCCAGCTTCTATATAGGTCCTAATCTTTCTATCACCTCTATTATGATTTATCTCCTTCTCATTGTCTTGTGCCTAGGATAACCAGCTCTCCCAGTTTGTCCAGCAAAGATGAGTTTTTCAGCACACTAAAACTAACGCTGAAATCAGGAGTCACAAGCAGATGGAGTTGATTAGTCATTCTGGTTGTGCTAATGACGCCCATGGGAGCCTGATAATGTTCACATGCATCATGTCTTTGTGATGTAGATTATAATAGAAGTTATGTATGGGGTGTGATCATCTTTCCATGATAATCATCTTTCCAGTCACACAGATCATCTTTCCACGATGATAGATCAACTAAACTATCTTTCATTATTGTTGGATATATTTGGCCCATGAGAAATTTCATGATTTCTTCCTTCATGGAACGAATATAAATTAGAATGACCTTCTATTTGTCCTTGACTACCTTACAGAGTCTCACCGGTCTTTCAAGTTCATAATGACAAAGAAATAAGCATCTTTATCTATTTTTCCATAAGTCTCTAAATCCTTGTATATATGTCAAATTCTTCAAAGAACTCCAACCATACCCTGACTGATTATAGCTTAAAAGAGCCTAACATGCTTCTGGAGTTCAGCAAGCTTCAGTTTAAAAGGTCAGAAAACCAGGTTTCTCTTTGTGCAGACATCTCTACCCTTTTTCCCTCAGTGGTCTTCTAAGACACACCTCACTATCTAGGATGCTTTCACAGGCTGATGTGTTATTATTTCAATGACTTTGCTTTCAATTTCTGGTCTTATATTTAGTTAGAATGGAATTCAATGATTATGTAAGAGAACCAGGCTACCTACCATTTCCAAGTTCTATAAACATATCTAGATAGTTTTCTTTAGAATATGGGTGTATTACCTGCATACAGACTGAACTTTGGACTGTCATGTGAAATTCTGAGACAAGAAGAAATATTCTTTCAACATTCACTGTAGGTAAATAGTTCAGGAGATATACAAAGATAGAGATAAATTTGGGATCCGTTCAATTTGGGATATCTGAGATTGTTTCTAATGTAACTATCCAGATTAAAGGAAGTTGTGTATAAAGATCTGGAGCTAAGTAGAGCTTGGCTATACAAAAAGAGCCATATAGAGGATACGTGACCAAGAAGAGTAGGAAAAAATGCAAAGTGAGAATAAAACATGAAAAGCAAGCCCTGGAAAACATCAAAGTTAACCGACTTCCTAGCTCTAACAAGCGTGGCAGAAAAGAAGATAAAATAGAATAAAAAATAAATAGGGGAAGCATATCTTCATTTCCTCAAATATGTATATTACTTTCTGTTTTCTTCATAAAGTAGGTTATTACTGATATCACATGTGCCATGTCAAATAAAAGCCCCCAAGGTATACAAAGTTGGCTAGCCTAGAGAACTCAAGTAACACACTTTAAAATTCAACTCAGTTCCTCATTCAGCATAGTATGTCATTTCCATCTTTGTAGCAATTATTAATAATACTTGCACAGATGACAAATGTCTTCCCTGGTGAAAAATTAATACAACACAATAATTTCCCTACCTGGGGTTAATGAACATGTCAGATGCTTAAAATGAGTTGTTTGAAACTAAATTACTATGTTCTATTTTTAGAAGATTTCATGGGGGTGGTTTAAGAGTATATGTGGGTGGATATATTTGAAGTTCTCTTTACCTTGAGTCTTAACTTTTACAAAGTCTTTGAAATATTAATTTGCTTAATAATCTCATATAAAGAAAAAAATAATTTGTCTCATACTCTATAATACTAGATAATTCACTTGAGCACTTTATTCATTCATTAAATAAATGAATGTATTGATCATTCATTATGCACTCGATATTCTGCTAAGTACTAGCCATGAAAAGATGAGTAAGACATGATTGCTGCATTCAAAGACTCAAAACAGGTGTGTAAAAACAAGATAAAATTATAATTAACTGTAGTAAAACACTTGGGTAAAACACTAGGGGCTATAGCTATAGAGAAGTAGACTCACTGCTCCACCTGGAACCCTTTGTGTATGTTGTGATGTTTCAAATTGTTAAGCTGAGAAAGCAGGCAGAAGCTACTGTAGACAGTAAAAATACAGAAAGGTGTAAAAGTTCTTTGGGGAAACTGATTGCCAATTATAATGCAACAGATTAACTAATGAGAGACCATTCATATTTTTAAAAGACTAGCTTTAAAATACATTCAATTACAATACTTAACATCTGTTGATAGCCTAGTATAGAACAAGGAGGTGAAATTTTGAACCAGAGAGACCTGCATTTCAGTTCTACTTCTAGACTACTTTATAGATATGGAACAAAATTGCATAATCTTTCTAATTCTCAACATTCCCATAGATAATAATGATTATTTACAAAGTATTTACCATGCACTAATTATTCTATGCTTACTTAATACTCAAAACTACTATGTGAGTATAATTGTTCCTCCATATCCATAGTCTAAAGCAAAGACTTTAAGTATTTTTCCAAACTCTTTAGGTTAAAGTAGTGCAACAAATATTCTAAATTTGTAAACTAATACCAGTCTCTGCATTCTTAATGACTTACATAAGTCACTCTCTTGTCACTGGAACACAATACACAACACTCACAAATTAAAGGAGCAGAGATTAAATTTGTTTCATGGTTTCAGACCATTCAACAGGCAAGATCCAAGGCAAGAAGATCAGGATGGAAGGGTACGGCAAAGTAAAGCTGCTCAATTAATGGTGGTGGAAAGTGGAGCAAGGAAACAGCTCCAGAGAGGAAGGGCCGAGTGGCCAGATATAATATCTAACACCATGACACCCAGGCATACTCAGAAATATGCTTCACTAATCCACTGGGAAGTTCTTTTTTATGCATTTAGTACAGGGTCTAAAAAGTCTCACTACACAGATCAGACCCACAGTGATCCTCCTGTTTTCAGCCTCCCAAGTGCTAGGATTATAGGTGCATGCCACCACATCCAGTCTCAATTGCTATCTCAGCAAGCCCCAGGGGCAGGGCCAGTGCAGCACACCAGAGATCAAACTCCAGTTTCTGCATCTGCCTAACTATTGCTTTAATCCACTGAACTATCTGGCTGGCCCCAGTGGACATTTCTTAATCCAGTAAAGATCATTATTACTACATGGTCAAAATCTATCTCTTTTTAAATTGGGAGCAAGACACATCCCCTTGAATCACATTTCATTTCCAAATAAACACAGTGGTAAGTTAATTCCATCCAATATAAAACAACTATCCTTGTACAATTGAAAATAATATTTTCAGGTCTCAATAGCTCCTCATGTTTTAATTGTCCAAGTTAAAGTTTCTACTAAGACTAAAGACAAATTCTTGCTAATCTCTATAAAAATAACAAGTTACATAATCCCAAAGTGTAATGATGCAGAGTAAACATTCCCTTTTCAAATGGGAGAATTTTGGAAATAGAAAAGAACTGGACCAAAGTAAGGCCAAAATCCAGCAGGACAAATATTAAATCCTGTAGTTTATGTCAGACATTTGGGGCAAGATGTGAGTGCCAAAGGGCATGGGCAGCATTTCTCATGGTCTTTCTGGTTAGAGCCCACATGGCCATCACCATCCTTAGGCTGCCTTCCCTCCTGATTTATACCTCTCCACACACAGACATTTTATGCATGTGGTGTCTCTGTTTTCCTGGGTCTCTAGAACACCTTTGTCTTCATTCCCACAGCTTCACACACTGCATATCAAAGATTCATTTTCCAGCCTCCCAAAGCATCATCTGAAACTTGCTGGAATTCTCCAAGAATTTACATTCTACATGGAAGGAAAGCAAGCATTGCATGGAGAATGTAAAGATCTCCCATTTTTTAAGGGGTAGTAGGCAGGACCCCTTAGAAAATGATAGCCACAACCCTGGTGTGTCTAGACAGCTGTGCCTAGTGAAATGAATCCATCCCAGATAATCAATTCTCTAGTATTACCTTCTCAACTGTGGGTCTAAAAACCCTCTTATTAAAGGAAAGGTACACATTTATACATCCTTGAGCCTACTTCCAATGGGTGAGGATTTGCTGATTTATAAGATGCCCTCAGCATCTTTCTTACTGCCCCCATACAACATACTTTTTCTTTCTTTCTCTCTCTCTCTCTCTTTTTTTTTGTTGTTGTTGTTTTAATGTATTTAGTGCAGGGTCTACAGAGTCTCACTACACAGATCAGACTTATAGTGATCCTTCCTGCTTTTAGCCTCCCAACCACTGGGATTACAGATGAGTGCCACCATGCCTAGTCTCAGACACCATCTCAGAGCATCCCAGGGGTAGGGCTGGCATGGCAGGCTGGAGATAAGAGCTCTGGCCCCTGTGTCTGCCTAAGAAGGTGTTTTAATCAGCTCAGCTATCTAGCCAGCCCATAACATACTTTCTTGACTTTTTAGCAATCATACCTCTTCTAGCCTCATCTTTACCCATTGTTCTTCTGGGGCCAAAGTTTAAGTACTTCAAATAATTCTGTTCTGCATTTTTGCCCCTAATTCCCACCATAAATGTGACTAAAAGGCACCCAGCAGTAGCCATGCTATAGCCTTAGTGTCGGCCTTCTTTGAAATTTCCCTCCCAAACAATTAGTCCACCACACATTATCTCATTCTCATGTAAAATATATGCAAATTTTCTGCCGCAGTGAAATACATATCACCTCTAGTCCAAATACTAATAGACTCCTTGTTCCCAACTGAAACCTCCTAAGCCTAGCCTTTACTATCCATATTCTTCTAAACATTGTTCCCTTATAAGTTCCAACCATAATGATCTCTACTCTGATTACAGAATTGTAGTGTTTCTCTAGCCCACATCTCCAAACATGTCCAAACTCTTCTTGAAAATCCAAAGGCTTCAGAATCACATAGTACACATAGTCAGTAAACACAAACACAGCACAGACTCACTCTCAGTATAAATTTTCTATAGTGATCACTTTCGTATAAATAAGACACAATACTCAATACCCACAATTGAAAAGAGAAGTTTAATTTGGCTCATCTCCATGAACAGAGTCCATGGTTAGCTTCTCAAAGACAGGAACATTATGGCTGATGTGTATGTTGCAAAACTTCTTAAGTTATGGTGACCAGCAAGCACAGTAAGCAAACAGCACCGAAAAAGGAACCAGAGACCACACATAGTACTTTACATAGTATGGAGTCAAACCACCATGAGTAACACAGGTACATAGAAAAGAGTGCTTTACTAATCTTGTACACAATTCAAAACAGTTTACACATCACAGATAATAGTCACAGCACTATATTGTACCCACTATATAATATGGTTGTAAACTCCATGCTTGTGAAGTGGATCTTTTCTATTGTTATTTAAATATGCCATAATAATTATTGCTAATTATTATTATACTTGATTCCAGGTAGTTAAATATCAGAAGATATTGGAGGCACTTAAAAAACTATAAAGCATAAGCAAACAGAAAGGATAGTTTTATAACAGCATCTATGAGAGAGAAGCCCATGGCTGAGAGGAATTAAGGAAAACTGAATGAGTTTGGGGTCAATACTGATATTAGTGTTTGATATTAGTATTTTCTGTTAAGTATTACAAATTCAGTACTCCCTATTCAAAATAGTTGGGACAGAAGTGCTTTAGGTTTTGTATTTTTTTCAAATTTTGAAATATTTGTATGCATAATGATATATCTTGAGGATGAGATCAAAGTCTAAGCATCATTTATGTTTTAAGTACTTTATACATAGCCTAAATATGATTTTATGTAATATCTTAATACTGTATTTTGATTGTAACACCCTCATATCCAAGATTTAATCTCAGTCTTCAATGCTTTCTCAATGCCCCATATGTTATATACTGGGTCCCAACCTGGCATATCCCCTGAAAACTGGTGAAACTATTAAACATATGACATTGTGTTGTCTTTCTGTTGCTATAATAAAGTATTGAGATAAATAACTTCTAAAAGGACAGATGTATTTCACCTCCCATTTTCAGGGTTTCAGCCCATAAGTGGCTATCCCTGATCTTTGGAGCCTGTGATGAGGCATAAAATCATGATGAGGCAGGTATGTGTCCAAGAGCAAAGGTGTCCATCTATTGGTGACTGGGAAATAAAATGAGGAATGAGGAGGATTACAGTGTTCAATATCAAGAGATGCCCTGATGACCTTCCACCAAGCCCCACAAGATCCTAATAGTGCCACAGCTACTGACTAAGTTATTAATACATGAGTTGTCTGGGGTGATTTCTGATTAAACAATAACAGCCTTAGAATAAGGAAATTATGTCAACGGAGGTAGGCCAATGAGACATAAGACTTCAGGCACTGTTATCTTTATTTTTGCTTCCAGGCCTCTATGAGATGAGCAGGTTTGCTTTAGTACTGGTTCCTTGCTTAATATTCTACTACATTACAGACCCAAAGGCAACATAGTGAACCAACAATGGATGAGACAACAACCAAAATGAACTTTTCTTCTTCTAAGTTGATTATATTGGGACTCTCTCCTCCGTTGGAGTGGGGGCATTTTTTCAACAGTGATACCATATTTGTGTTCAAAAACTTTCAAATTTGGAGGCATTTCAGATTTTCAGATTAAAGTTGCTGAATCATTATGTAGATTTCTGTGATCCGTTAAAACATTAGACTTCATCTGTACCATGGAAATAATAGTAAAAATGACACATGACAATATCATATGCCACCTAGTGCTCTCAGGAGGCAATGAGATAACATCTAAAAAGAACCAATTACAACACCTGACATAGATGTTCAAATGATGATATCATAGTGATATATGTGTACCTATGTTTACAGCAGCACAATGTGTGATAGCAAAATCTTGGAAACAACCAAAATGTCCATCACATGAGGAATGGTTGAAAAAGATGTGGTATTTCTATATAATGGAGTATTACTCAGCTATTAAGAATGATAAGCTTGAAGCATTTATACTGAAGTGGATGCCACTTGAACATATACTCATAAGTGAAATAAACCAGACACACATGTGTAAATATCGTATACTCTCCCTAGTATAAGAAGCGAAAAGCAGAAATACAAATGGAAACATACAGCTAAAATCAATTGAGTCAGATAAGGCAAAATGAATGGCATATGCTGCAGGATATTAATCAGCTTATCTTCTGGATGGTTAGCAACCTAAATTCACAGATCAAAATTGGAGAAATAAAAGAGCCACAAGGCCAGCCAACATTTTGGCCCTAGCCTTTTAAGTCAGCGAAGACTCAGGACATAGGAGAACCTGTACTGCAACATCATAAAACTCAGCTGCGCTCCAAATTTTCTGAACAAGGAGATTATGGAGGCACAGAGGAAAGAGATCGAAGTTCTATAGTGTGCCTGGGGAGAGTCACATGGAGAGAAGACTTTCTCTTAGGCTCACACAGAGAGCAAACTGGTCAAGCATTGGCCATAACTCATCCACATGGATGACACAGACAAAGGATCTACAGAATAAGGTACAGGACTACAAGATAAACCCTGAGGGGACTTCACTGACCTCATAAGAAACATAAAGTACATGTGTTGGTATATAAGTCTTGCTCTATCTAGGTCTTATCCATCCAGCAGAAAAGTATAAAAATGAAGTATACACTGTGGAGCCATAATAATAAGTTGAGCTATAAATGGCTGGTCAACAACTTCTTTGGATAACTCACTATTGTTGTGGAATGCTGGACTGTGTTGGATTGTGTTGTGGAGTTCAAGCACCTAACTTAGTTGAATGACAATGGAATGATGATATCATTTGTCTGTTGTTATTAAGATCATTGTCATTACTATATCATAATAATCCTAATTTTCATTAATATTTAGGTATCCTATGAAACAAAAGTAATAACTCCTGAAATATAAGTATCTTTGTTTCTCCTAAAACTGCTGTAGGTATGAATTATGATTTTTAGTGACTTGTGTCCCTATTGTCTATTTATATCCCTTATTACAAATTTTTTAACATCATTTGTCTTGGTTTTCTGTTTTTAATAGCAGAAAGAGAGAGGAGAGAGAGAGAGAGAGAGAGAGAGAGAGAGAGAGAGAGAGAGAGAAGTTGGCTGTTAAAAATAAGATGATTTCATGAAGAAAAAAATCAGCCTTCCATTTTGACAGATCAAATAATTTTCATCTACCATAGGAGCATCTAAACTGCACAGGTACAAGAATCTTAGTGGGTGGAAGAATTATAGCCATCATAAATAACACTTTTTATTCTCTGAAAAATCTCAGTTTATTACATTTAGTTAGAAATTGTCACAGACTTGTGTTTTCTGAGACACTTCCCCTGTTCTTTCCAATATTCATTCCACAAAGTAAACTAGATCATGATGTGGTGAGAACTCACAATTAAGAGTGTTAACATTGGAAATGATTTCTGTTAAGGGCAGGTCAATGCACAAAATAATATGATTTCTTTTTGCGTGCCCACATAAAGGCTGAATTTCGAATACACAAAACAATGTCATTTTCATTTTAAAATGAAGAGATATTATCCACTATTAAAAGTAAATTAGAGAATACACATACAGCATGGCAAAGCCTAGTTCAGAAAAAAAAAACTGAGCTAGCCAAATATCAACTGAGTTTTTTTATGTCTCAACATTTTTAGTGGTTTCTAAATTCTGAAAACTTTACCCCCTCCTCTGTATCTCTCTCTCTCTCCCCTCCATATATTACACTTCAGACATCATCATCTTTATGTTTTTTGAGTAACTGTGCATTTGAGTTAGCTTCTCATCAGTAAAAAGTAATCACAGAATTATTTGTTTATGGTAATTACCACATGGTATTATATTTTTTGTTGTGGGAAACAAAATCTTGCTATGTAGCCCAGACTGGCTTCCAATGCATAGTGATCCTCCTGCCTCAGCCTGTGAATGTTGAGATTACATGCACATTCCACTGCACCTGGCTTCCTATGGTATTGTAAATGTGTAATCTCATTCTAGGAAAATGAAACAATGTAGAAAAAAGAACACACACTTTATACTCAAGATGCTCTGAAATTGAATTCTAACTCTCACTATCAGAATATAAGCAGCTTAATCAAACTTTTTGAACTTTTGTATATAAAATGGACACATTAGAAAACCCCCACAAGGTTATTAAAGAGAACTAAATGAGCTAAGAAACAAAAACTACCTGGAAAAGTGATATTTCCAGCAGTTCAAACAGCAACGGAAATTGTATGGACTGAAGGTCTGCTTTGTTTTCCATGATTAGATTCTTTGACAAACCTACTTCCTTCTCCATCAGCAACCATCATTCAATTTTAAGAGCTTAGATATCCTTACTTTTAGGAAGATTTCCCCTGTCCTTCTAAGAAAAGATGAATTCCTTTCTCTTCCAGCCTCTTTAAGTACTTTGAGCATGACGGCCTTAGAGAATGTCTCTTTTAATGATTGCTATACACCTAGATAAAAGGATAAGTGTAAATGTTCAATAAATAGATTGGTGAATGAAGCAAAGAATGGTGAATAGTCAGTGCTTCCTCTTCTTATCCCTTTCTGAGCACAAATCCACAGAAAAAGTGATGTTCAAAGTGCCCACTAAATGATTAAACATTTATATTTTCTCTCTCTAGGGTAAAATTAACCTCTTCTTCCTGTGCTTTTCAGGTTTATGAGAAAATAATGTTTCATGAATATTTTCTTTGCATCAAATTATTGAAGCCTGACTAAGCCAGACTTTTTCCACATCTGGCAGAATATACCATGTTAAAAAGGATATCAAAGGTAGGAGGCTGTAACAGGAAGCCTCCTTTATGTTCTACTTGGACTAACAAGCTACACAAGGCAAGACAACAGACATTTATAACTTAATGAAGGGTGGTTTATGGAACACACGATCATTTACAATCCATCTAATTCACTGCGTTCTGAGAGCTACCAAGGTCCAAAATAGAACAAATTCATTAATGAGTAACAATAACTGAATGTCATCTCAGACAATCAGGCTTACACAAGAGCAGGAAATGCTCTGAAGATCTACTACCACAAACAAATTAAATGGTTTCCTATAGTGCAGAACTTTTCTAACACCCTCCTTGAGTGGTGAGCCAGGAAGGCAAGCTCATCTATATTAACAGTTGCTCCACATACCTGCTAGGGCTACTGCTGGAGCACTGCACTGCCTCCTGCAATAGATATTTTTGATCTTATTATTATTGCATTAATTTATATGAAGAAAATACTACCTTTTTTAACAAATGAAAGAAATTAACTAGCTCTTTACCATCTTGCAAGATGGTTTGGTGAAAAAAACGGAGATGCTGGGGCTGGCCAAATAGCTCAGTGGATTAAAGCACCTGCTTAGGCAGACAGAGACCAAGATAAGATCCCTTCCATGCCATTCCAGACACCCCCTCCCGGACATGCTGAGACAGTGATTAAGACAACATGGTGGCGCACACCTGTAATCCCAGCTCATGGGAGGCTGAACACAGGTGGATCACTACAAGTCCGATCTACATTGTAAGACCCTGTAGACCTCACAATAAAAAAAATGGGCCAGCCAAATAGCTCAGTGGATTAAAGCTCCTGCAAGCAGGCAGAAGGACCTGCTTGTTCAATGCCGGGCCTGCTGTAATGGCCCAGGCCCCAGGGCACACTAAGATGGCAATTGAGACTGGGTATGGAGGCATGCACATGTAATCCCAGCTATTGGGAGACTGTAAACAGGCGTATCACTACAAATCCAATCTAGTAGTAAGACCCTGAACACCCTGTACACCCTTCCCTAAAAATACAGAAAGACACACACACACACACACACACAGAGAGAGAGAGAGAGAGAGAGAGAGAGAGAGAGAGAGAGAGAGAGAGAGAGAGAGAGAGAGAGAGAAGAAAACCCTCAAAAGCCAGATATTAAAGAGAAGAACTTGAAGCTAAGAAGGCTTCCGCCAGTGGTACTGGTAAAAGGGTAAGGTGAAGGGGAAAAGTCCAAGAAACGGCAGCCCTACTGCAGCTGAAGTCCTGTCCTGGTTAGGGGAATTGGTAGGTACTCCTTATCTGCTATGTATTCCAGAAAGGCTTTGTACAAGAGAAAGTACACAGCTGCTAAAACAAAGGTTAAGAAGAAAAAGAAGGAGAAAGTTCTTGCTATGATCACAAACCCAGTCAGCAGGGACAAGAATGGAAGTACCTGGGTGGTTAAGCTTCGAAAAATGCCTAGATACTACCCTAATAAAGATATGCCCTGAAAGCTTGTGAACCATGGCAAGAAACCCTTCAGTCAGCATGTGAGGGAACTTCGAGCTATCATCACTCCCGGCACCATCTTGATCATCCTCAGTGAGCTTCACAGAGGCAAGTCTCTCCATCTCTTTCTTGACTATTCCTTTATTTTTGTTTCTATAACACCACATGGTGCATCCTGCTTCTGCTGCTTTTCTCCTCTCCAGCTCAGTTGCAGAGTTCTGTTCCACATTTCACTTTTACTCACTGAAATTCTCCTCCCTCAATCATATATTTCATTCACTCATCATAACTTCATTTATCTGGCATTCAGAAGCTGATCATTCTCATTTTAACTCTAGCGCAAATTTCTGTCTTAAACTCCAAACTTGTATATTTGTCACCAACATTTTTCTTCTAAGTGTATTAGTCAGTTCATGCTGCCATGAATAAGTGGCTTAAACAATGGGAATATTGCTATGTGACAGAGCCCAGAAAACGTGCATTTGTCCAGAGCTGCAATAACTCAGAAGAACAGAGACCTTCTGTCTCTCTTCAAGAAGCAAGTTGGCTACCTGGAAAGGCCCACCATGGAGAATAAGAGAATCCAGCCTCAGTTCCAAGATGAAGAGAAGGATCACAGAGATAAAGAAGATGAACAGCCACAAGTGATGATAAAAAAAGGAGATCTGACTACTGAAAAAGTTATGAAAATTAAAGTGGAAATAAAAGCTGCCAAAGCTAATGAAGAACCAGCACCATCTAATGGAAGAATCATGTATCAAAAACCAGTCAGATGGCGCACAGATGAAAAATACTCAGGTTTAATCGCAAGCTCCAAAAACAAGACAGTTGAGGAACTAAATAAGCAGAGTTCTCTATAAAAGCAAATCAAAAATAACACACTCCTTTCTTTTGCCAGTGACGATGAAAGTATATAAACTATTTTTTTAAATTAATACTTTTCTGTTTTTGAAAATAAGACTTCCCAATTATACATTATTGATTATAAAAATATTTTAATGTGGCAAAAAAAGAAAACTAAGTATCTGTTGTTATCACTGTGACTACAAATACCACTATAGTATGTAGATGTTAACTATAATTGATGCTTAATTTTTGTTCTGTGGTACTAGGAATTGAACTCAAGGACTTTGTTTTTTGTTTTGTTTTGTTTTATTGAGAAACAAATAGCAATGAGACAGTTCCAAACTGATTAATAGGACAGTTTCAGTAATTAATACATTGTATATTGTTATCTTCTCAGTGGTTATCCATAGTATAAGAAGCACACAGGATATCCTATCCAAACAATATTCGTACAAATCTTTCTTCTCATTGAATTAAGTGAAAGTAGCTGTATATCTATCCCAACTATTCTGTATATAAAAATACAAAATGTTCCTTCCTTTCTGCTTTTTTTATTTAGTCCTGTCAGAGATGGGCATTCCCTTGGCATCTAAATACTATAGGTATGTGAATTCAGCAAAAGAATCCAACATACTCCAGCAGTCCATAATAGTAGTAGGTTTTCTGCAGAAATTGTTGACTTGAGCCTTTCACAGCTCAGCATATCAATATGTCTTTACTTTATGTACCTCGTTTTCATACTTTTCTGCTGGATGGTTAAGGCCAAGATAAAACAAGACCTATATAACAAGGAATTTCACTTTGTATCTGATAAGGTCATTCAAGTACCCTCAGGATTTATCCTGTAACCCTGTACCAAAGTTTGTAGATCCTTTGTCAGTGTCAGCCATATGGATGAGTCATGGCCATTGCTAACCAATTTGCTCTCTGTGAAAGCCTAAGAGAATGTTTCATCTCCATATGACTCTCCTTAGGCACACTATATGTCATCGATCACATTCCTCTATGGCTCCATGATCTCCCTGATTAGAAAATTTGGGACACAACTGAGTTACAGGATGTTACAGTACAGGGTCTCCTATGTCCTAAGTCTTCTAAAGGCTAGGACCAAAATGTTGAATGACCTTGCAGCCCTTCCTTTTCTCTAATTTTTGTTCTGTGAACAGAAGTTATTAACGCTCCAGAAGAGAATCTGATTATTACTGAGCAACATATGCAGTTCACTTTACCCTATCTGTCTAAATATCAAACATTATAGACAAATCATAGACCAGGTATTTCCATCAAGTACTGATATGGTAAACTTTAAGTCCCTACAGAATATGAAGAAAAAAATAATTTAAAAAATAGGAATAAACTTTAACATATTTTTACACAGAAATTTAGAAATCTAACCATATACAGCATTGTAGCAGAACAGTTCTATGACAATTTTTTTCTTGTTTCTTTTTTTCATTATTACACTTCATTTTAAAAAAGCAAACATTTACTTGTGCAACTGTATGGTAATACTTGGTATGTCATAACAAGAGTACCAAGTGTGACTCTTGTATTACACATTGCTATCTTCAATGCAGTTGCATGGTTCATAAGTATCAGCAGGCATAGTTAGTCAGGTTGACAATCCAACCAATTAATTGCTAGTTTCAAAAACCTGCTGATGTTTCTCAGGATTATTGTCTAGCCCATCTTGTGTGTATAAATGGATGGTTTTGCCCTGTCATGTTTCCCAGCTTTTCTCTTGCCCTCGTTCATTGTCCAATCCTCAAGTTTTTGCTTTCCTTTTAATTTCATTATACCTTTCTATTTGTATTTCTTGTTTGGAATACTTATACTAGGGAGACTATACTATATTTACACATGTAGGTTGGGTTTATTTCACTTATAAGTATGTCTTAAAGTGGCATCCACTTAAATACAAAGGCTTCGAGTTTCTCACTCATTATAGCCAATACTGCATTGTATAAAAATACCAAACCTTTTTCAACTATTCCTCATGTCATGTGCACCTTGGATGTTTCCAAGATTTGGCTATCACAAATAGTGCTGCTATAAACATAGGTACACGTATATCACTATGATATGATGTGTTCAGTTCCTCTGGGAAAATTCTCAGTAGGCAAATAGCTGGTATGAATGGGATTTCCAGTCCTAGTTTTGTGAGGAGTTTCCACACTGATTTACATAATGGTTGCAGCAGTCTGCATTCCCACCAGCAGTGGAGAAGGGTTCCCTTTTCACATAGCCTCTCCAACATTTGTTTGTTGATTTCTTTATGATAGCCATTCTTTCTGGGGTTAGAAGATATATCAGTTTTGTTTTAATTTGCATTTCACGGGTGGCTAGTGATGTGGAACATTTTTTCATATATTTATTTCTTCTTTAATTTCATCCTCTGGTAGGAGTGTGTTAATCTCGGATGCCTATTTCTGAACTGGTTCTTTAAATTTAGGGTCCCTAATGTTTTCTAGCCCTTTATAGATTCCAGAGAGCAGACCTTTGTCTATGTGCTTATTAGTTAAGATTTTTTTCAGAATTTGTGCGTTTTCTTTTCAATTTGTTGATAATTGCTTTTGATTGCAAAAACTTCTCAGTAAGAGGTGAGCCCAGTTGTTAATGCTTTCAAGTATTACCCATGCTATTTGATTTTTTGTTCATGAACTTTTTGCCTGCCCATCTATATCTTCAAGAATTCCTCCTGCTTTCTCTTCCAGGAGATTGAGTGTTTTTGTTTTAATGTTTAGATCTTTAATCCATCTTGACTTTAGCTTAGTGCATAGTGATAGACCTGCCTGGGTCAAGTTTTAGTTTTCAGCATGCAGAAAGCCAGTTTTTTCCAGCACCATTTGTTAAAGAGGCTATCTTCCTTCCGGTAAGCGTGTTTGGCCCCTTTGTCTAAGATAAAGCAGTGAGTGTGTACCTAAAGTCCTCTGCATCTTCTAATCTATTCTAGTGATCCTCAGGTCTATTTCATTGCCAATACAATGCTAATTTTATCACAGTAGCTTTGTAGTATAATTGCAAGTCAGGATTGTAATGCCTCCTGCTTTGTCTTTATTGACCAGGATTGCTTTTGCTATGCTAGGTCTTTTCTGGTTCCAAATAAATTTTAAGAATGATTTCTCTAGGTCTGGGAAATATGTTGGTGGTAGTTTCCTAGGGATTGCATTAAATCTGTAAAACAATTTTGGGAACATGGCCATCTTCATGATGTTGATTCTTCCTATCCAGGGACAAGGAATATCTTTCCATTTTTGAAATCCTCTTCGATCCCTTTCAGAATACTGTAATTGTCTGTTAAAAGAACTTTGACTTCTTTAGTTAGATGAACTCTAAAGTATTTCATTTTCCGTGGTGCTATTCTAACAGGTATCATTTTCTAATTTCCCTCTTAGTGTGTTTGTTATCTGTGTAGAGGAATGCTATTGACTCTTGTGTATTGACTGACTTTGTATCCTGCTATTTTACTGAATTTGTGTATCAATTCTAGTAGCTTCTTGGTGGAGTTTTTTGCGTCTTCCAAGTAAAGTATCATGTCATCTGCAAATAATGATAATTTAAGTTCTTCTTTACCTATTCTTATTCCTTTTATTTCTCCTTCTTGTCCAATCACTCTGGCTAATGATTCTACATCTACATTGAATAGGAAGTGTGAAAGGGGACATCCTTGTCTTGTACAAGATCTGAGAGTAAAACATTTCAATTTTTCCCCATTTAGAATTATATTAGCCATTGGGTTGTCATAGATGCCTCTTATCAAATTGAAGTAGAATCCTTCTATTCCAATTTTGTGTAGGACTTTGAACAGGAATGAGTATTGGACTTTGTCAATAGCCTTTCTTGCATCAATTCAGACAATCATGTGGTTTTTAGAGTTAGCTTTTGGTATAATGTATTACATTTATAGATTTTCAAATTTTGAACCATGCTTGTATCCCTGGGATGAATCTTACCTGGTCATGGTGTATGATCTTTTTGATGAGTTGTTGTACTCTATTTGCTAGGATTTTATTGAGCATTTTTAATCTAGCTTCATGAGTGAGATTAGCTTGCAATTCTCTTTTTTTCTTGTTGTGTCTTTCCCTGGTTTTGGTATCAGTATAATACTTGCCTCCAGAAATGATTTTGGAAGAACTGTTTCCTTTTAAATTTCATTGAGGAATTTGAGGAGTATAGGGATTATATCTTCTGTAAATTTCTTGTAGAATTCTGCTGTGTATCCATCAGGACCTCACCTTTTCTTTGTCAGCAGGCTTTTTTTTTACAATTTATATTTCATTGGCTGTAATTGGGTTATTGAGAGTTGTTATATCTACTTGACTCAGTTTTGGTAATTTGTACCTTTTGAGGAATCTGTCCATTTCATCTCTATCTTCTATTCTGTGAGTGTAAAGAGTCTCAAAGGAGTTATTGACAATCTTCTGAATTTCCAGAAATTCTGTGATGATTTCATCCTTTTCATTCCTTATTGCTTGTATTTGAATTGTTTCTTTCCTCTTTTTGATGAGGTTAGCTAGGGGCTTATTGATTCTGTTTAGTCTTTCAGATAACCAGCTTTTTGATTTGTTTATTCTTTGAACTGTTTTCTTCATCTCAATTGAATTAACTTCTGCTCTAATCTTTGTGATATCTTCCTGTCTTTGGGCTCTGGTTTGGTTGGCTCTTCCTTTTGTAAATGTTGGACGTGAAGCATTAGGGTGTTTAATTGTTCCCATTCTGTCTTGCTAATGTGTGAATTCACAGCTATGAATTTCCATCTGAGAACTTTCTTTGCATCCCATAAATTCCAAGAAGTAGTAGTTGAATTTTCATTGAATTGTAAATATGGTTGAATTTCTTGTTTGATTTCTTCTGTGACCCATTGATTGCTAAGTAGGGTGTTGTTTAATTTCCATGTATTTAGGTAGTTTTTCGTGGTATCTTTCATGATTTATTTCCAGTTTCATTGCACTGTGGTCAAATAATATGCATGGGATAATTTCTGTTTTCTTGCATATACCTAAGCATGACATATGGACAAATATGTGGTCTGTCTTAGAAAATGACCCATGTGCAGCTGAAAAAATGTGTATTCAGCTGCAGTTGGGTGGAACACTCTGTATACGTCCACCAAGTCCATTTGTCCCAAGCTCTGGTTTAGTTCTGCTACTTCTTTTCTAATTTTTGATCTGGGTGACCTTTCTTTTTGGGATAAGGGGGAGTTAAAGTGTCCTGTTAAGGCTGTGCTATTGGATATTAGATGGTTCATGTCCATTCAGATTTGTCTCATATAGTTGGATGCTCTCCTGTTTCGTGCATACATATTTACGAGTGTTACCTCTTCCTCTTGAATTTTTCCCCTAAACAGTATATAGTGTCCTTCTTTATTTAGTGTGATTGTTCTTGGTTTGCAGTTGAGACTTCTGAAAACATGATTGCTATCCCTGTTTTTTCTGAGGTGCTGGGGTATGTAGTATTGTTTTCTATCATTTGACTTTCAGTCTGTGAATTTCTTTGAGTTAAGTGTGTTTCTTGTATACAGCATATTGTTGGACTATGTTTCCTAATCTATTGTGCCGGTCTATTTCTATTAATTTTTGAATTGAGTCATTTACATTGATATTTATAATTGAGATATGTTGACTTATTATTGGCATGTTATTTACCTGCTGTTGTTTACTCCTTTTTGTCCTGTGTTTAATTGTTTGCCTTATTTAGTGAGCTCCTTCTGTTCTCTTTGGTGGAGTTCTGATCATTTTGGTCCCTGTAGAATATCTTTCAGTAGTGTATGTAAGGTTGGCTTTGTCATCATTAAATTCTTTAGTTCTTTCTCATGGAAGTATTTCACTTCTCCGTCAAAAAAATGAGAGTTTTGCAGAGTATAATAATCTGGGCTGGACTTTGTTTTCATAGAGGGTTTGAAGTTCCCTGCTCCATGCTCTTCTTGCATTCATGGTTTGTAAAGAGAAGTCACCTGTAATTCTGTAGGGTTTTCCTTTGAATATGATCCATTTCTTTTCTCTAAGGACTTTCACTATATTATTCTTGTGCTAGATTGCTGGGACCTTGACTATTATATATCTCTGCATGTTTTTAATTGGGTTGAAGTTATTTGGTGTTCTGTATGCTTTGGTTACTGAATGTCAGATTGTTTCCTCATATTTGGGAACTTTTCTGCTATTACTTCTGCCCATATTCTTTTTATATCATTTGTATTGACTTCTTCTTTCTCATTGATGCCTATTAGTCTCACATTGTTCATCCTTGCATCACCTTGCAGGTGATGAATTATTTTTTTCCTGCATTCTAGTTGTTTTTAAGAGATCTTTTCTTACTTTTTCACAGCATCTTCAAGATCTGAAACCCTGTTCACTCTCACTCAAATGGTTTTGCAGGCTTGTGATTTTAAGTTCCTCTATATCTCTTTAACTCTGCTTCATGTGATCTATTTCTTTCCTGTGTTGCTCATTCAAGGAATCCATCATCTTTCTAATCTCCTCTATTTTTTTTATCAATTTTTATTTAGAAGCAGCAATTAATTCTTTTACTGCAGAGTTTTCTGCAGATTGGGTTTCTTCCACATGTTTCTGTATTTGATTCTTTACTTCAAATGCTATGAATTGAGAGATTGCTTTTTTTGTTCCAGAAATTAATTCTGCTCTGTGATCCTCTGTACCTTTCTGCTGTTCTTTCTTTACTTCCAACCCATAGATTTCAGCGGAGCTAGTGTCCTCGGTACTTGTTCTGGGTGGACTCAAGGCCTGAAATTGCATTTTGCTCTTTCTCTTTCTAATTTTGTATTGCACTGACCTCTGATATTTGCTGTAGAGCTTTGGTGCAGTTATAACCTTAGCACCTAATCAAATTTGGGTGCAGATCTACTAAGTTTGAGTTTATACAGTTATGCCTGGCTTGTGTCTAGCTGTTGCATTCAGCTCCTTCTTGCTGTAACCCTTGAAAGTAAACCTTTTGTGCCCCTCTGGCACAAAAGTGAACCTGTGGTGCTCCTTTATTGTGTCCCCCAGCCAAGGGGGCACAGAGGAGTGCACAAACTCCCACATACTAGCCAGGCCTGGACTTGGGCTGAATCTGAGTGTCCTGAGAGTGTCACAGTAGTTTTCACTCACTCAGTGGGCTTAAGGGAGGGGGCTTTGCAGGGGTGGAGGGGTCCTGAGGGCATGGAAGATGGTCTCATGCAGTGTGCTTGGGGTTTGATCCAGAGAGGACCTCGTCTACTGCATCCCAAAAGTTTTGGAATATTTTATCAGATCATTTGACTATATTTGCTGTTTAGTTTTGTCTTTCAGCCAGGGAGATGGCTCAGTGGAATATGTGCTTCCCTGGCAAGCAAAAGGGCCTGAGTTCAACCCATGGTTCCACTAAAAAAAAGTTGTATTTAATTTACTTGGTGACCTGTTTGGTGTTGATAAGGGTGTTGTTGAATTTCTATGGGTTAATACAGTTTTTGTGATTTCCTTTGTCATTAATTCCCCGTTTCACTGAACTATGGTTAGATAGTATGAATGGGATGTTTTCAATTCCTCTACATTTACTTTAATTGTTTTGTTAGCTAACATATGATCTATTTTGGAGAACAGCCCATGTACAACTGAGAAGAATATGGATTCTGATGCTTTGGGGTGGAACATTTTATAGACATGAAATCCACTTGCTCATAGGGTTGTTTTAATTCAAATATTTCTTTGTTAAAATTTTGGCTCAATGATTTGTTTCATGTCTATTAATATTTGATTTATGGAGTTGTATGAATTTGTGTTTTGTGTATAAATATTCATGATCGTTATTTCTTCTTCTTCATGTTTTGCCTTAACAAGTATGTAGTGACCTTCTTTTCTTTTAAAATTAATTTTTGCTTAAAGTTTGCATAGTCTGAAATATAATATCTATCTCTTGTTTTTTCTGGTTACAGAATTGTGCTCTATGCTTTGGCTTTTACTTTGTGAATTTCTTTTTGTGCTAAATGATTCTTCAATACAGCATATTGTTGGATCTTGCTTCGTGATTAATTCTGCCAGTTTGCTCTTTTTTTTTTTTCTTTTTGGCTGAACAAGTGATTGAACTCAGGCCCTTGTGCTTGCCAGGGAAGCACTTTTTCCCCTGAGTCATCTCCCCAGCCCAAGTTTGCTCCTTTAGATTGGTAGGTTGAGATCACTTCTGTAGATGGTTATAAATGAAATGTATTGGCTTATCTTTGTCAAGTTGTTTTACTATTGTTTATTTGCTATCTTCCTCCTCTATTTAATTGCTTGTCCCCTCTTTCTATTGGTGTTTATTTGTTTGTGGTCTTCATAATCTCTTCTGTGACCTTCAGAGCATCCTGTAGAACTAATTTGTTTCTTTACTTTTTTTAAAGATTTCTTTGTTTATTTAATTATTTGGTATAGGATTTCACTACACAGCCTGGACTCACAGTGATCCTTCTATCTCTCCAGCCCTGGGATTTCATGTGTGTGCCACCATGCCTGGTTTCATTGGCTATATGTCTCAGGGAGGGCATGGCATACAGTACCAGGGATTGAACCCAGATCTTTGCACTTGCCAGGCAGGTGCTTAGACCACTGAGTTATCTCCCAGGATCTTGTAGAGCTAATATGGTGGTCATAAATTTCTTTAGTTTTCTTTGCATGAAATTGATGGATCATTTCTCCATCAATTTTGAAAGAAGTTTTGCAGGGTATACCAATCCGGATTGAAGACTGTTTTTCTGTGGAGTTTGAAATATCTCAGTCCAAGCTGTCTTTTAATTGAGTTATGAAAAGTCTTCTGTGATTCTGATGGCTTTTCCTTATAAGTGATACATTTATTTTCTCTAATCTTTTAATATTTTATTCATGGCAAATTTGTGAAACTTGATTATTATATACCTTGGCTTGGATTTATTTTGTTCATGGCTATTTAGAATTCTGTATGCTTCATTTACTATTGTATACCAAATTCTTGATCCCTGTTTGGGAAATTTTCTGCCATGATTTCTGTGAAGAATGTTTTAATGGATTTTGCACTGTCTCCAGCTTTCTAATTCATTTCAATCAGTTTTATTTTGTTCTTATTTGCTTCTTTCTATAGTTGTTGGATTTATTTTTCATAGTGTCTTATACTTTTTAAGATATATTTCTCTTCCTGGCTGCTAGTCATGTTTCTGCCATCTATTTCTGATATTTTATACTTGCCTTCACTCAGTATTCTGGTTATACTTTCAATGGAGTTTTTAATCTCCTGTATTTCTATTTCATCAATTCCATTTTCACCTATGTTTGGCATTCATGGTTTCCTGCATTTTTCTGAGCTCCTCTGTTTATCTGTGCCTGCTTTAATGCCTTTCATTTTGATAATCTTTTGATTTTATACCTTAGAGATTTTTATTTCCTATGACTCTTTCCATTTTTTTTTTCACTTCCACTGATACCATTACAGAGAATTGAATGTGTTGGCCTCTGATTTCCTCTGTCACTTTGTACTTTATCCTGGGTAAGTAGGCATTTGGGATTATACTTTGTTTATTTGTCTTATAATTTTCTCTTTTATTTTGTTTTAAATGTTGATACTTACAGATTTCTTATGTTAGCATTAGGCTTTCCTACAAGTTGTCTTTTCCTTTGGATGCCTTTTAGATGTAGGTGGCTATTTGTCTTTATGTCTATCCCAAGAATCTACCCTTCTAATATATAAGAGTGAGGTATTGTTATATATTTGACTTAGGGCACATTACTTTGGACTATGATGATAGTTATGAACCATTACAATCTTAGGGTTATCTTACAGAGACTAAAACTGGTAATAGTTTGTGTTACATGCTGGTTAAAGTAGTTCAGTTGTCAATAATAATAAACTCAAATACAGCCTGGCTACTGTCAAACTGTGGTAACTATTAGCCTGATATGTCTAACTGTGAGAAGAAGTTTTAGAGAAATATAACATGATCCAATTTATACTAAGAACTGTGTGCAGTGATTTCCACTTGGATTGATTTTTCCCCGATGTTATGGGGTTCAAGAAGATAGCAATATCTGAAGGGTACAATATGTACTATGAAAAGGGAATGAATCTGTTCAAAAGGAAGGAATTACTGAGATGACGAGGACAGGAGAGGGAGTGGAGAAAAGAGATATATCTATGTATGTAGGCAGGATGGTTTGGATAATTGTACTGCGGATTTCTGCTGGTCTATGGAAATGAGCAGTTGATGCTTAATTTTTTGGCCTTTCATTCATTTATTTTTCCTTTTTGCCTTCTTAATTTCTATAACAGTTTTCTTTTCTTTCTTTTTCCAATTTTGAATGCATGTCTGGTAATCTGAAGACATCACTAAAATAAATCAAATGTCAAATTCATATTATTTTGTTTAGTGAAATTCTGTATCATTTGTAATTTCTTCTTTCTTATTATTATTTTGTATTCTTTTTAAAAATAAAAAGGAGTATAGAAAGTACAGGATTGAGAAATGAATGGGTTTAAGCTTAATAGAAGCAAGATTGGAAGGCACAGGATGATCATCCAGATTTGTATAATTGTAGGACATAGAAGAACTAGAGAAGGTCTAGGAGTCCTGAAGTGAACCACAAAGAGAAGAGCCAGTGTTTATTCTCCCAGAGGTGTCATGAAGTCAATAAGATAGTTGACTAAAGTGAGAAAGTGGATGAGTAGAATAAAACAAAATGCTTACAGATGTAAATAATGAATGAGAGACAAAAGAAGCAAGCAAAGGAAAAGGAAAAACAAAAGAAAACAATAAACAAAAATATACTTACACACCAAAGAAACAGCAGCATATATTTTAAAAAGAACTAAACAGAACAGAGAGAAAACAGGAAAAGGAAAACAAACATATGATAGAAAAATACAAAACACTAATTTAGCTATATATCAAGAGGGAAACCAATCAGACAGAGAAAAATGAAAGTAGCAGATTTCCTTTGGTGTCTATAGTTGTGTGATAGGTCCAAGTTAGATCCCATACATGTATACTCTGGTGAAGATTTCAGGTGGATTTCTGCTGGATTTGGATATTTGGATATGAACTTTGTCTCAGTACATGGGGAATAAGATTAGTTTTCTATAACTGGTACTCTCTCCAGTTATTTAGAGAAGGAAATAAGAGAAAGGAGAGAGAGAAAGAGAGAGAGAGAGAGAGAGAGAGAGAATCTATAAAAGAGAAGGGGACAACCCTACCTGCTAGCTTCTATTCCTTGTGTTTTGTTCCTAAGAACAACATTGATTTTCCGGTTACTACCTGTTGGCTCATGTGGTTAGTTGTATGAGACATTTCAATGCCTCTAGTTCCACCTGTACATCATCCATTCCCTAGCTTGGGCCCTATTGTGTCACTGGTGTTCCCATAGATTTTGGAATAATGAGTACTGCTAGTGGAGGAAGAAAGAGGCAGTATTCAGTCTTCTTTCATCAGCCACTCCATCCTGGGTCAGGGCAGGAGGGTCAGTAGCCAAACTCACAGTCCTCTCTTCAGCCTCCTCTGTCCTAGGTTGACAGAAGAAGGTACGATACCAAACTCAGACTCTGATCGTCAGCCACATGAATCCTATCCTGAGGGTTATTTTTCATCCATTCCAGATGAGTTACTTCTATGACTTAGAGAACACAAGAAAAATTCCACTGAAAGCTCTTATCCACATGATATCTTCAAACTTTCCTCCACAGTGCAACCTCTGCCAATCACTTTCAGTCTTGAAAAATTTCCTCATGTAATCCTACTTCTGATCTGAATTGACCTTATTTTTCTTTTGCTTCTGATCACTACTTACTAAAGAGCAATGTATCCTTAAAACCCAGTTCTGTACTGCATTGTCACCACACACTTGTTCCAATTCCTACACAGTGAGTTAATTACTATCTTTCACAGATTTTTATGTCTTCCTAAGTCCAATACTTTCAAATCTGGTTTGTATAATAGTTATTAAGATATTCAGATGTTTTGTCTGCCAATTAGGCTAAGAACTCCTTGTGGGAAGAAAAACATCTGTCTTCTTTTCATCAGGGCGTGATTCAGAGTATGTGTTCAACACACAGTTAACAAATTAAGTTGACCTAATTACTCATGAACCTTTCTCCAATAATCCAAGCTAGGCATTGCCTTTTAAATTTAAAACAATAAATGTTGTTCCTAAATTAATAGATGAAAAAAAGTCAGAAGAATAAAAAGATTCATGATTAAATTGCTAACAAAATAAAAGGTCAAAATATTAGAACCAAGAAAAACATACATATTTTTCAGGAAAAAAAATTGGAAGAAAAAAACAAATAGGTTAACATAAAAGGCAAGATACTTCAAATAAATAAATTAGTTATGACTATGTCAAATTATTAAAAATAATTCATGCATCAATGTTTTCCACTGCAATAATGGACCTGAGTCAAACTGGGCAGTTTCATTAATAAATTAAAATCATTCCAAAGAATGTTTAGGTTTCACACATATATTTATCTCCATTTTTTTTTAATCTCCATTTTTTCTTTCAGCAAACATTTTCTGTGCTCAGATGTTTCTTTTGTACCTGAAGCCAGGAGTGCTACTGTTGTCTATCTCTCTGTTGCCAGAACTTAATAACCAGATGCTTTCTCCACTACTTCCCAGCATCAGATTATCATTTCCCTGTATCATTCTCATCCATAACCTGTCTCAAGCACACCCCTGGATTTACTTTTAAAAAGTGTCTTCACAAGGACTTTCATTTGGTACTCAGTAAACATTCCCCAAGTGAATGTTTATGTATATAGAGGAAACAATTTTTACTGTGGGCCAAGTGAATGGATCAAATATAATCCTTTTCTTCAAAGAACTTAGACCTAAGTAGGAGTCATCCTTAGTTACCTCTTCATTTTCATCTTCATCATTTCCTTTTATCACCATCTACTACATACATTGCTTATACTGAAATAATTGTATCTTCACTCATTCTGCCTGTTATTCTGGTCTTCTAAATATGTACTTCTTGTCATAACATACCAATTATTACCACATAGTCTCTCAAGTAAAAGGTTTTTTTTTAATAAAGTATAACAAATGAAAAAAAAGACACAAGAAAAAAATTGTCATAGGACTGTCCTGCTACAATGCTGTATATGGTTAGATTTCTAAATTTCTGTGTAAAAATATGTTAATGTTTATTCCTATTTTTTAAATTATTTTTGTCTTCATATTCTGTAGGGACTTAAAGTTTACCCATATCCATACTTGATGGAAAATACCTGTTCCATGTTATGTCTATGATATTTGATATTTAGACAAATAGTTAGGGTGAACCGAACTGCATATGTGGCAGGGTAATAATCAGCTTCTCTTCTGGAGCATTAATAACCTACATTCACAAATCAAAAATTAGAGAAAAGGAAGGGCTGCAAGGTCAGCCAACAAATTGGCCCTAGCCTTTAAAGATCAGTGAAGACTTAGGACATTGGAGAACCTGTCCTGTAACATCCTGTAACTCAGTTGTGTCCCAAATTTTCTGATCAAGGAGATCACGGAGTCATGGAGGAATGTGATCGATAATGTATAGTGTGCCTAAGGAGAGTCACATGGAGAGGAAATATTCTCTCAGGCTTTCACAGAGAGTGAATTGGTTAGCAATTCATGACTCATCCACATGGCTGATACTGACAAGGGATCTACAAACTTCAGTACAGGTTTACAAGATAAATTCTGAGGTTACTTGAATGACCTTATCAGATACAAAAGTTACATTCTTTGTTATATCGGTCTTGCTCTATCTTTGTCTTAACCATCCAGCAGAAAAATATAAAAACGAGGTATATAAAGTAAAGCCATATCAATATGCTGAGCTGTGAAAGGCTCAAGTCAACAACTTCTGTGGAAAGCCTACTAAAATGTATTAATTATTGAAACTGTCCTATTAAAAAATTGTATCTTTACTTTGTCATTGGCAGACTATTTGATCAACTGCTTTCCTAAACTTCAGTCTTCAGTTCATTGTTTTCACTAAAGTTTGAATGGTGTTTCTGACCTTATAGTTTACTATGACATGTTCACTCTTAAACATGTCTGGTGGCTAGCTTCCCAAAGAAGATAAGATTGAATCTAAAAATTCCAGTGAAATGTTAGTGTAAAAATAATTCTATTTATGTCTATTGCATTACTTTAACCTCATCCAGCCTTTATCCCTCTGCAAAACACACAATGTACCCCAGTCAAAACCATTTATTTTTTTTTTTACATGAACTACATTGTTTTATACCTCTTGGTTTTTGCAGAACTCTTTCTGAAGTATAGAAAACTAGTACTTGGTACAGCATTTTCTGAGCAACAATTATTGGCTAAGGTATTCCAGGACAATTATATGATTTACGTATATAACACTTGCAATTAAGAAGCACTTCAAGAAGTAATAGTAGCCCATGGGACAGTATCCCATGTATCTTCTCCCCTGATTTATGCATAGGACTCCCTAAGAAGTACCATTTATCCTTTCCTATGGCGCTATTTGTGTCAACTGAATAAATGTATAGAACTTCTCTGGGGATATGATTTCTGAAAGTAATGTTTCTTTTTCTAAGGATCACATTTACACACCTTACAGCACTCCTTTAAAAATCATGGTGCCCTTTGATGCCTTCCTATAGGACAAAAGCCCTGAGCTTAACTACATGTAGATATTCTATTAATACATAACGACTCTCAGAACAGAAAGGAAATGGAGCTGTTTTTTCTTTTTGGACATTTCCAACAAAACTGAAGAATGACCTCAGCTTAATGAAACAGGCTCCCCTCAACAATGTGTTTAAGGGAAGGTTACAGACACAATATTTGAAGGAATTTGGACAAAGCACAATTCATTTCTTCTAGGGAGTGATTATTAGAAGAAAGGTAGCTTCAAGAACAGCCCTCCCCTGTTTCACAAGAGTCCATTTACATTTCAAAAAAGAAAATAAACAATATCCCTCAAAGAAGTTATTTTATACAAGGCCTCCTCTGCCTCTTTCAGAGCTGACCCTTCATAATTCTAATGACATTGCCTTTATTCTTAGTCCAGTCCGGCAACAAAAAAAAATATACTGGATATTCCATTCTCATCCCCCATAAAAATAAGCTTTATAAAGCATAAATCTAATTATGTTACCACTTTGAACTGTGTTACCCTAAGTACAGTAAGACAAATTTTAAGTTTCATGACATAGCATTTAAAACTCTATAGTTCTTACTTCTGCCTCATTCTGCAGTCCCCTTCTTGCACAGTGTTCATGGACAGCAGTATGGTGCTTCTCTGTCCACCACCATTTCACATGTCTGTGCTTTGATGCTGTTGCTTCTGCCTGGAATCCCTTTTTCTCTGTCTTATGCTAACAATTTTGTTTATTGTTCCAGATTGTTCTCTACTCTTCCTACTTGTGTCTTGGAGGGCTCATTTCAACAGATAGCCTAGGGTGGGACACCGCATTCTCTTTCTTCCTAATTGGATTTGTCCACTGGAAATAATTGGCAGACGGGAGAGCAGAACATGAAAGAGATTGAAATATGTGTTTTGTGATTCCTTCTTACAATAACGAAATACAAGTGATAATTGCTGTAGCTCTGGCAAGATGTTACTAACAGCTTCCTTTCCTTACCATTTTAGCTTTTGGGTGGAAATAGCTTTTACTACTGTTAGGCCTTAGGTGATCCTCCATTCCTGATAATTTTCTGAAACCCATATTGATCTTTGTAGCCTAGCTAATTATTCATTTTCTTAAGGTGAATTTAGGTGGTATGGCCCCAGAACTCCTTAGTAATAGATTATACAGATAGTCATTTTCACAAATGTATCTGCTTTTTATCATTTTCATATACCTACCATATTAGATTTTTAATTAATTCATTAAATTTATTTTTACATTTGAGATATACATAATGATCAAATTCATCATGGCAATTTCTGCCTCTGTATGATATATATTGACTCTTCTTTCTTCCTATTATTCTCCTCTCCATTCAACCCCTCTTTTCCTTATTTGCAAAAGATTCATTTCCAATATTTTCTTCTTTTAGAATTGTGTTTTTTTTTTCTTTCCTTTCTTTGCCCCTCAGCCTTCCCTAGTCACCCTTTGGATTCTTCTTATTCCATAACATTCTTTATAGATATTGGTTCTTATTTTCACTTTTGGCTTTTTACATCAGAGAAATCGTGTGATATTTATACTTGCATATCCAATTTATTTTACATAAGACTATGGTGTCATTCATTTACCTAGAAATATCTCAAGTTTATCTTTTGTTATACGGGTGAGCACCACTCTACTCTATTTTAAAAAATTCATTTATCCATTGATCAGTTGATGGGCATTTTGGCTCTTCATAATGTTCAGCTGTTATTTATATAGTAGCTGTGCTAGCTACTATAAATATGGGTGTGCATCTATCTCCTTTTTGGGGAAGATATCAGGAAGGGGAAATAACTGCCTCAAAAGGAACTTTTAGGACTAGTTTTTTGCAGAATCTCAACACTGATTTCCACAGTGGCTGCACCAGTCTATACTCCTACCAACAATGGAGAAGGGTTCTTTTTGCCCTCCACTCCCACCAGCTTTAGCTATTGGTTAATTTCTTGATAATATCAATTTTTTCTGTGGTAAAATGAAATCTCAGCATTGCTTTAATTTCATTTCTCAAATGAGCAATGATGTTAAACATTTTTTCATATATTTGTTTGTACTTCTTCATCTGAGAGGTGTATATTCATTTCAAATAACCATTACTGCATTGGATCTCTAAATTTGGGATCTGATATTTTTTTATTTTTATTTTTTTTGCAGTACCAGCGACTGAACTCAGGACCCTGTGCTTGCCAGGCAAGCACTTATTCTACTGAGTTATCTCCCTGAGCCCTTGAGATCTTTATGTGTTCTAGATATTAACCCTTTATCTCACAAACAGTTGGCAAAAGAAATTTTTCCCCTCTGTGGATTGGCTATTCAATCTGTTGATTTTTAGCTAGGGATTTGGCTCACCGGCATATGTGCCTGCCTGGCATGCATAAGACTCTGAGTTCAATCCCATTACTTTGAAAAAAAAAAAAACAAAGAAGCTAACAACGACATCAATCTGTTGATTGTTTCCTTTGCTGCTCAAAGATTTCAGTGAGTTGAGAAACCGGTTCTTGGTTCTTGGTAACATTTCCCATGTGATTCTAACTTTGTTCATAAAGTCTTTGTCTATACCTATGTCTGCAAGAGTTGTATTTATTCTCTTTCCCAAAAGACCCAATATTGCTGTTTTGATACTTACATCTTTTTTTATTGTTTTCATTCATTTTAATGAGGAAAAGAAGATAAAATAGCAATGAAACACTTTCATAACAGGTTAGTAGGATGGTTACAATAAGTAATACATTACATATTGTTGTCTTCATAGTAGTTATTCAGAGGACAAGATGCAGACATGATATCTTGTCTAAACAATATTAGTATAAACTTTTATTCTCAATGAACTAAGAGAACATAACTGTAAATCTACCCTAATTCCTGTGTCTGTGTGTGTGTGTGTGTGTGTGTTTCACAACAAAACAGTTCTTTACTTATACTTTTGTAAAGTTAGTAACATAAGACACTAGGTTGACTAGCAACTGATAGCTAACCTTAACCAGACAGGATGTTCATCTCAGGAGTGAGGTATCTTGTTTGCTTTAGGTACCCAGCCAGGTCCCACCCTACATATATTTGATCGATTTCCTAGCTTCGTGACTCCAATACATCTCCCTTTTTCATTTTGTTTTGTCAGAGATGAGTGTTCCACTGTACTTAGAGAGACTGAATTTGGAGAAGTCTTTAAAGGACCTTTTCATAGTTGAAGCCAGCCCAAAGACTATAGGTACTTGAATTTAGCAAAACAACCCAATATAGTCCAATAGTCCATAATAGTAGTGAGTGATCAGCAGAACTGGCAATTGTCAGAAGTTGTTTACTTGAGCCTTTTACAGCTCAGCATATTAATATGGTATTTGATAATTATATCTTTAATCCATTTTCATTTTAGTTAGGTGAAATGTGACAGTTATGAGCCTAGCTTTAGTATTTGGCACATGAAAATTCAGTTTTCTGAGTACCATTTTTCAAAGAAACTATCTCTTTTCCTGTAAAGTTGTTTGGCCCTTTTGTCAAAGAAAAGGTAGCTGAATGCATTTGAGCTTATTTCTATACATAGAAATCTGTTTCATTGATCCTCAGGTCTTTTTTTGGATTTTTGATTAGTATTTTCCTGTTTTTATTACAGTACTTCTGTGGTATAGTTTCAAGCAAGGGATTGTGATGCCTCTTTCCTTGACTTTGTTGCCCAGAATTGTATTTGCTACTCTAGGTCTCTTCCAGTTCCAAATAAATTTTAAAAATGTTTCTTCTAATTCTGTGAATTATGCTATTGGTAGTTTGATCACTACTGCATTAAATCAGCATAACAATTTTGGAAGTATAGTAATTTTCACAAAGTTGGTCCTTCTACCCAACTGTTTCAATTTTCTGATTTTTCTCTTAGATCTTCTCTTTTTTAAAGTATTTCATTTTATTTATTTTATTTCATTGAAGTAGAAAACCAATGAGACAGTTTCAAGACAAATTAACAGGACAGATTTGATAAATTAATACACTGTAAACTGTTTTCATAATGTTTTGGTATCGTACAAGGTGCATACATGATATTATACTTACAGACATTATTATACCAGATGTCTCTTATCAGTGAATTAAGAGAGTGTAGCTGTTTACATATCTTATTCTTTATACCTGAATTATATCACAGATTCAATAATTAATACTTTCTACCATGTTATTTTCCTAGTGGTTGTCCATATTGCTAGAAGCTGACATAAAATCTTGTCCAACCACTATTAATGCAAATCTTGCTTTTCATAGAATTATGCAGAAGCATGGCATATTTATCCTAACTGTACTGTTCATACACACACATCATGATTATTCTTTTGTATCCCCCCCCCCTTTTTTTTTGGTCTAGACCTGTCAAAGATGAGCACTCCATTGTTATTAAACCAATTTAGGTGACTGAACTCGGCGACACAATCCAACACAGTCCAGAATTCCACAATAATAGTGAGTTATCTGAAGAAGTTGTTGACTATAGCCATCTACAGCTCAACTTATTATGGTCGCATGTTTTTATATATACCTCATTTTTATACTTTGCTGCTGGATGGTTAAGACCGAGATAGATCAAGACCTATATACCAAAAGATGTAGCTTTTGTTTCTGATGAGGTCAGTGAAGTCCCCTCAGGGTATTGCAGCTTTCCAGTTAACTAAAGTGCATGATTAGACAGGCACAGGGACTGGGGTTTGATCTCTTGGAGTACCGGTTCTGCCTCCTAGGGTGCGCTGAGAGACCAACTGAGACTGGGCATGGTGGCACATGCCTAGAATTCCAAAGTTTGGAAGGCTGAAAACAGAAGGATCACTACAATCCAAACTGCAGTGAGTCCCGGTAGATCCTGTACTAAATACATAAAAAAGTATTGCAGTTTTCAATGTGAAGATATTTTTCTTCCTTTGTTAGATTGATGCCTATTTCATTTTTTTTTCTAATGCTAATATGAAAAATGTG
The DNA here is from genome assembly GCA_004027165.1 of Ctenomys sociabilis. Lineage (NCBI taxonomy): Eukaryota > Metazoa > Chordata > Mammalia > Rodentia > Ctenomyidae > Ctenomys > Ctenomys sociabilis. The sequence continues at coordinate 42,239 of PVKA01017514.1, forward strand.
GCTTAACTAATTTCCCAGTGAGTTTGTCATTTGTGTACAGGACTGCTATGGCATTTTCAGTTTTGTTACTGTGTCCAGTATGTAACTGGATTTGGCTATTAAATCTAGAATTCTTGGGCAAGGGAGAATGTTCAGCAAAACAAGCACCTGACTGGCAAGTGTAAGGTCCTGAGTTCAATCCCTAGTATCAAAAAATAAAATAAAAAATATAAATAAATATAGAATTCTTTTTGTGACTTGGAGTGGGGTGTTCTTCTATGAAGAGTATCACATTACTGGTGAATAATGATAACTTAGTTTCTTCCTTTCCTGACCTTATTTCATTTATTTATTTATCTTGTCTAATTGCTCTAGATACCATTTCTGGAATTACATTGAATAGGAGTGGTGATAGTGGATATCCTCTTGTTCCTGATGTTAGAGAGAAAGCTTTCAGTTTGTTGCAATTTACTATGATATTGGTTGCTTGATGTAGATGGTTTTTATCAGATTGATGTAAAGACCATCTATTCCAATTTTCTGTAGGGTTTTTATCAGGAATGGGTTTTGGACTTCATTAAATGCTTTTCTGCCTTTATTGAGATGATCATGTGATCATCTGGTCTTTGATTCTGTTAATAGTGTATACATTTATTGTTTGTTATGTTGAACCTTCCCTCCCTCACTGGGATGAATCCTCCTTGGTCATGATGTGTAATCTTCTTGATGATATGTTGCATTTGGCTTGGCAATATCTGAGTAAATATGTGTTGCAAATTCATATATATATGGAGGTATGGGTATTGCAGCTTTCCAATTAACTAAAGCGCATGATTAGACAGGCACAGGGACTGGGGTTTGATCTCTTGCAGTACCGGTTCTGCCTCCTAGGGTGCGCTGAGAGACCAACTGAGACTGGGCATGGTGGCACATGCCTAGAATTCCAGAGTTTGGACGGCTGAAAACAGAAGGATCACTACAATGATGATATGTTGCATTTGGCTTGGCAATATCTGAGTAAATATGTGTTGCAAATTCATATATATATGGAGGTATGGGTATCTATGTTCATTAGGAAGATTGGCCTGTACTTCTCTGTTTTGATTTGGCCCTTCTCTTGTTTTGCTATCAAGGTATTGCTTGCATCCAGGAATGACTTTGTGTTACTGCTTCCCTTTCAATTTTATTAAAAATTTAGAGGAATAGTGATTTTAAATCTTCTCTAAATTCCTTATAGAATTCAGCATTGAATTCATTAGGATTTGGGCTTTTGTCAGTAGGTTTTTAATTTCACCTCTGGTTTTACTGAATGATAATGGGTTATTTCAAATTTTTATATATTTTGACTCAGCTTTGGTAATTCATATGTATCTAGAAATCTTTTTAGTTCTTCTCTGGTTTCCATCTCATTGTTTTTGAAATTGGTTTTTATGATCTTCTTGATTTTTGTAAGATCTGTTACGATTTTACACTTTTCATTCTTTCTTTCTTTCTAATGTATTTAGTACAAGGTCTCACTATGCAGCTTGGACTTCTAGTGGTCCACTTGTTTGCAGCCACCCCAGTGCTAAGATTACAGGCATGCACTACCATGCCCAGTCTGAGTGGCCAGTTCAGAGTGCCCAGGGACAGAGTGGGCATGGCATGTAGTGCTTGAGATTGAATGCTGGCTCCTGCGCTTTCCTAAGCAGACACTCTGCTGAGCTATCTTGCCAGCCGCTTTTCTTAATTGCATAGATTTATTTTCCTTTCTTTCTTTCTTCTTTTAATGGTTTCTCAGTTTTATTTAATCTTTCAAAAAATCAACTATTCAATCATTTGCTTTTGATATGGTTTTCTTAGTTTCAGTTGCATTAATATCTGCTTTGATCTTTGTCATTTCCTCCCCCATATGAAATGTAGTTTTGGTTTATTCTTATTTTTCTAGAAATTTGAGATTCATCAATACCTTGTTTATTTGAGCTTACTATGTTTTCTAATGTAACAATTTACTGCTATAAATTTTCCTTACAGGACTGCTTTCACTGTATCATATATTTTCAGCTATATTGGTTTGGCAGTACTTAATTATTCAAACTGTTATATCTTCTTTAATTTGACCTGTGACCTACTGATTGTTCAGGTGTGTTATTTAAATTCTATATGTTTATTTAGTTTCTCTGGTTTCTTTTGCCACTGATTCTCAGTTTCATGACACTATCATTTAATAATATACATTTTATAATTATAATTATTTTACATTTATTAAAGCACATTCTACGAACTATATATGGCTTATTTTGGAGAATATCCCATGTGCAACTGAGAATAAGTCATATTCTGATGCTGAAGAGCAGAACACACTGCATTTGTTCTCAGGTTTATTTTAGTTCTGATTTTTTGTTGAATCTTTATATAGTTGACCTGTCTATTTTAGACAGTGGGGTACAGAAATTATAATTTTGTTAGTGGTTATTTTATATTTCATGTTGGTTAATATTTGTTTGATACAGTGTGGTGCTCTGGTATTTGATGCATATATATTTATCATTGTTATCTGATCTTCCTGGAGTTTTCCCTTAAAAATCTTTGTTTTTCTCTCCTGATAAGTCTTGGCTTCTATTGCACTTTGTTTGCAAACAGAATATCTACCCATGGTTTCTTATGTGTTCTTGTCATAGGAAACATTGTTTTTCATCCTTTTACTTTCAGTCTTTTTTGAGTTAATTATGATTCTATTACTAAGCATATTGTTGAATTTTGTTTCTTGATCCATTATGCTAGTCTGTTTCTTTTGATTGGTGAATTGAGATCATTTGCATTGATGATTATAAGTATTGACTCATCTTTCTCATATTATTTTCCTGTTTTCAGTTCCCTCTGTTTAAACACTTGTCATGCCTAGTCATTCTTTCTATTGGCATTCTTGGAATTATAGTCTACATTAGGACTTTATAAAATATGCTTTGGAATATTTTGGAGAGTTAGTTTGGAGGTCATGAATTTCTTGGAAATTTCTTCCATTGTCATGGAAGAATCTTATTTCTCCATTGATTTTGAAAGATAATTTCATAGGGTGCATAATTTGGAGGTTGTTTTCTTTTAAGACTTCCACATTCTTCACTCCTCTTGACTTGTGTTGAGAAATCCCCTGTAATTCTGATGGGCTTCCTTTATGGATGATTTACCACATCTTTTTCAACCATTCCTCATGTGATGGACATCTTGGTTGTTTCCAAGACTTGGCTATCACACATTGCGCTGCTATAAACATAGGTACACATATATCTCTATGATACAATGTATCCAGATCCTTTGGGAAAATTCCCAGTAGGGGGATAGCCGGCTTGAATGGGATTTCTAGTCCTACTCTTTTGAGGAGTCTCCACACTGACCTCCACAATGGTTGTACCAGTCTACATTCCCACCAGCAGTGGAGAAGTG
>PVKA01017515.1:0-45598 GCA_004027165.1 Ctenomys sociabilis
AGGGAGGGAGGGAGGGAGGGAGGGAGGGAGGAAGGAAGGAAGGAAGAAAGGAAGACAGAGAAACAGCTTGAGGAAAGACCCATCCCGGCATCTCCGGTCCTTCCACCTTCCTGCAGCTGTCTGTCATTTCCATCGGCCAGATATACCCAGAAGCTGGAGGGAAGGGAGTTTGGGAAACATGGTTTTCAGAGACACTGAGCAGGGCAAGGCTATATAGCCCAGGCTCACAATTTTAGGTTTCCATAGCAACCATATTTATCTATGTTTGACTTTTTTTTTTTTTTGTTTTTTTTTTTTTTGAGACAGGGTCTCACTATGCAGTTCAGGCTGACCTTAAGCTCACTTTGTAGCTCAGGCTAGTCTCAAAATCACAACAATCCTCCTGCCTCAGCCTCCCACACCCAGCTCTTCTATGTTTGACTTTCTCATACCAGAAAGTACAACCCCCACCCCCGCCTCCACTACCATCCCCCACTGGAGTGGTTCCCACCCCACCCCACCCCCGAGCAGATGGAGATGTAGACGCAGCCAGTCATGGGGTGCACACTGTGGTCCCAGCACTCGGGAGGCTGAGGCAGGAGGATGGTTCCAAGTTCGAGGCCAGCCAGGGCAAGTTCAAGGCCAGCCTAAACTTCTAGTGAGACCTTGTCTCAAAAAGACAAATAATTAAAGGTCCCCATGGGAAACCAGCTTGGATAACGTCTGCACCCACTACAGGTTGTCAGTGCAGAGGGCTTCTGGGTCCCTCCGCTCCACCAGTACCCCCACCCTCCACCCCCACCACTCCAGGTCTGTAAATGCAAACAGACTCTTCAACTTTCACTCTTTGGTTGTCCCATAGATGCCATGTGGGAGGGGCCACCTGGAGGACTTCTCTTAGGTAACAGGTGGCCCTTGTGTCCGGTGCTCGGCCATCTGGCTCCTGGTGGCTGCTGAGACAAGGGCTACTAGCTGAGCTAATAGTGAAACTCAAAGAATTTCACCCAAAACCAAGAAAAGAGGGGACTCAGGTCCCTGACATCCTTCACCTAGGCCCTCGGGGTTTTCAAATGTAAATGACCGAGTGATTCAGGGTCCTGTGACCAGCATCTCTCTGTCACTTTCTTATACCCTGTGGTCCCCAGTGAGGTGGAGGCTGGAGGCGGGGCGAGGGTGGCTCCTAGACATCTTAAAAGGGGCTCTGTGCCACTTCCTCCCCAGACAGGGGAGCCGGGACTCGGGTACAGCCTTCCTGTGTGGTGGCAGCCGTCAGCAGCATCATGGACCCGGGTGAGTGAGCTCCGCCTTGAGGAGGAGCAGTGCAGGGGCTGCAGACACCAGGCTGCTTCCATGGCCTCCTTGTCATCCGGGGACAGGCTCACGGGGGTAGGACAGTCATCGGTGCCCCGGGCTGGGCGACAAGCAGGGCCAAGCTGGGTATCCTGGGGGAGCCTGGGGTGATGGGTGAGACCCCCGGACTCTGGGCAGCGAGAGCAGGGGAAATGAATGACTGTGCTGGTTCCCGGCTGAGGGACCAGAGGAGGGGAACGGTGACACGGCCCACGCGTGGGGTAGGTGCCGGCCCCACAAGTGCCAGCCACACACCCTCATGCCACAGACGCACTGCCTCTTTGCCACTACACCTTGTGAGTTCAGGGCCCAGCCAGGTGGGGCCCTGGGGTGGAGATGCATAGCCAGGCCCCCAGTGGACAAGAGACTCTTTAAAGGGCACCTTGGGAAAGGGTGCTGAGGAGCAGGTCCTCCAGACAGCCCGGGTGCCAGTCTTGCCTGCAGATCTGACCCAGCCAGCCGAAGGCCAGGTTCCTAGAGGGCTCTGCCGCCAGCCAGGACGGCCTCAAAGCCACAAGAGGGCGGCTTTAAAAAGTGAAGGTTCCCGCGCAGTCCAGAACTCTCCTCACCACACCACAGCCCGCGGTTCTGCCTTCCCCGCCCACTGAGCCCTGCCTGTGGACAGAGGGCTCCCCACTCTGAGTGTGACCCTGGAAGGCTGCCTCTCACCCCGGCCTCTCTGTGCCCTCCTCTGAGGCACGAGTGGGAAGTGTTTGTGGAGTGAGTGAGTGAGTGAGTGAGCGAACGAAGAAGCCACCCTAAGGCAGCGCTGGGTTGTGAAAATCTCTCCCAGATGGCGTGGTGTTGCGTGCCTGTGCCTGTGATCCCAGCGCTCTGAGAGGTTGAGGAAGGAGAATCCCAAATTCAAGCCCACCCTGGACAATTTACCAGGACCCTTTCCTAAATACAGGCTGGGGATTTAGCTCAGTGCCAAGTTCCTGGGTTCAGTCCTCAATATCATCCAAAAGAGAAAAATCTCTTTCAACCTCTCCCAGCCAAGCTGCCCTATAAGGTCACCCCCAGCCACCCACCTAGAGGACCTCAAGCCTGGGGCCTCCACACTCCCCACGGGACCTGCCTTCTCCAGCTTCCCTCTGCCTACATGGCTTAGCACAGTAGGAAGCTGCCATTGGTTCAGACCCCTACTGAGTGTCCCCCAGGACCATGTCTGGGGTGGCAGAGACAGGCAGGCAGGGCACGGTCTGGCCTGGAGGGAGGGGGCTCCCACCTCCTAACCCAGAGAGCCCTAGTGGCCGAACTCTCTGAGTCGTTTTTTTTTTTTTTTTTTTTTTTTTTTTTTTTTTTTTTTTTTTTGCTCAAAACACTGCTGGGCCGTTGGGAGGGCTGGTGGACCACAAAGTCAGCAGGGAATCTGAGGCAGCAGGGAGGCCGAGTTTCTGTTACACAAAGTGAGAGCTCAGCGAAGGCTGGGTGGCTTTTTTTCCCAGTTTGAATGAGCAGCCCGAGGTGCCCCAGACCTCAGAGGTCTCTAAGCAGAGAAAACACAGACAAACGCAGGAGAGGCTGGCATCCTCCAGGCTGGTGAGAAACAGCACCAAGGGGATGAGGGGATAGGGCACACTGAGGAAGCCAGGGCCAGCAGCTTGGCTAGGCTGGGCAGAATGCTAGAGCTGCAGCCGGAAGTCCTGTGGACATAGTCCCTTCCACTTGCTGCTTTCTTTCAGCCACTCTGTCATTGATTGGGAATTCAGGAATTGACAAGGCCGTGGAGGAGAGAGACAGGTGCGTCTGTAAGCTGCTGTGACACTGAGACAGACGTAGCATTAATGAGCAACCAGTAGGACAAGGAGAGAATGGCGAACATAGACAAGGGGCATTCAAGTTGGGTCACAAAGTGTGTGCGGCATCTCAGATCCACAGCTAGCTGCTGTGTGATTCCCAACAAGTGGTTTCACCTCTCTGGACCCCTGTGATCTAGGACACAGCATGAGACTACATGGTGTCACCTTATAAGTTATCAGGAGCCAGAGACACATGAAGAATCAGACACCCAAGCATAGGAGGATGCAGCTCCCAGGGTCTAGGGTCAAAGCCCAACTCCACTACTGGTCCCTGGGCAATGCTGAGAAAGTCACTAACCTTGCCACGTCCTGGTTTCCCCACTGGCAGGTGGGGATAACGATGCAGCCACCTCTGTGAAAAAAAAAAGGCCGTCCCCAGGGGAGGCAGTTTGGCACGGAGGGCTCCGCAAGTACAGCGTCATCACTGGATAAAGCTCAGACACCAGGGGGACTCCAGGGTGGCACCAGCTCTCTCCTGTCCCTGCCCTCCAAAGGCCAAGGTTGCTTTGGCCTAAAAAGTCCAGGCAGGAAGCTGGCCAGGGTGGGACATGCCTGTAGCCCCAGCCCTCTGGGAGGCTGAGACGGGAAAACCAAAAGTTCAAGCCCAGCCTGGGCAACTTAGTGACTTAGTGAGATCCTGTCTCTAAAAAGAGAAAAGGTTAGCATGGCCAGCCCTGGTCCTCTGCTTCTGAGAGGTTTCTCAGGCAGGGGATCAGGCGGGAGTCAGGGGGATTTTCTTTTCATGACAATCACTGCTGAAAACTCAAGGACTCAGAAAAATACCTAACATCGAGGTCAACCACTCCTTAAACCCTGAGATTCCCAGCCTTGTGGTTCCCACCTACCCCAGCAGCTGCCCAGGACCGGTTGCTTTATGACTTCATAACAGACAAGACGGATTTGACTCACAACTCCTGGCCACCAGAATTCCCCTAACTTCCCCTGATCGCTTTCTCAAAAATGGGCTTGTGGTGGGCCTCTGGATCCCTGCTGAGACACGAGTCTATCACTAGGAATAAGAAGTCACACACACATATGCCACACACACACATGCCACACACACACACACACACACACACACACACACATATACCAGGCCCCTGCCCCCACCGTAGCAAACGGAAGGACAGAGCAGAGTAAAACAGAAACACCTCTGCTCTCTGTACCTCACCTACTAAAACTGATCAAAACGTTGAGATCTCCTCCGATGACAGTCAGAGTGGGCTTTCTCTGAAGTAACTGAAAGACAGTGATAAGTTGAAAACAACCTCAAACACAACGGCAGGCTGAGTCAGGGTAAGCTGCATGGACCCCACCAGGGTGTGCTTAACCTTCGGCCTCGGGGCTCCGGGCACGGCTAGGGCGCATGGTACTCACGCACAGCTGGGCACAGGGGGCAGGGTTACCCGTGTCTGGAAACAGAAGATTAAGGGCTTGTGGGGGTCCAATCGATAAGTAAAACACAGCTTCAGCAGGGCAGAGTCCTGTGAGCTTGGGAAGCAGGCGCCATGGGGCTGGGATCACAGTGCCGACATTGTCGGCAGTGGCAGGCAGGGTGACCTGCTGGCGGTGACAGAAAGGTCTGTGCACCAAGGGGGGCTCATCCCCTTCCTGCCACCCCAGGAACCCCAAGCATTCGTGAACCTCAGGCAACCTGCGTGTCGTGGGCCCAAGGCTGCAGCAGGTGGCGCTGTCGCCAAGGACAGGAACGTCCTGGGCTTCCCAGCCTCCAGAAGGCGAGCTGTGCAGTGGGGTCCCACACTTCCAGGTGCTGTGACAGCCAGCAGATCCCTTCCCAGCGTTCATGCGTGGCAGCTCAGGGACGGACACCCCTAGGGACTAGGGCCTGGCCGTGATCTAAGGACCAGGGGATGGGGAGGGGTCGCAAGATGGTCGCACGGTTCACCTCGTGTGTGGGATCCCAGAGGACTATCTGAGCGTCTGTCAGGGTCCCCAGTTCTCAGCACAGCTGTTTGTGGTCACAAAGGGAACAGCAGTACCAGAAGTGTCCCCTCTGTGTCCCTTGGGCTACCCGAGCCCTCTGTATTGGCAGTGCAAGCTAGGCTCACTCACCATTAAGATCCAGCCTGGGCCTGCACTAGGAGGAAGAATGGGGCCCTGGAGTGGTGGGCGGAGTACCCAGAGCACCCGCAAACTGCGGAAAAGACCAGTAATCCAGTCTTCTTGGTGATCCCCGCCCTGGGCCACACTTCTTCACTGCCCACAGGAATAGGAGGGGTAGTGGACCCCTGAATTAGGCCCCACCATCTCGAGGTCTTGGGGGGCAAACACAGCCTCCCACTCCAGCAGTAGTAAAGTGGGCCAGGCCAGAGCAGAAGGAAATGGGGACAGGGACGCCGGGAGGCGTCCTGTACTAAGAAAGTACTGGCCCCACCCAGCAATAACCTTGCTCCTGTCTTCTTCCAGGGAAACCAATGAGAAGCCTGCTGGCCCTGGCCCTGCTCCTGCTATTCCAGGTGAAGTTTCCTGACCCCTGGGGGACCTGGGATCCCAAGCCAGACCCTGGGTAGGGGGAGGCACCCAGGCCCAGGCCATTCATTTGGCCAGTGACCACCCCTGTCCTGGGACTGGGTGACAGTGGACAGTCACTGGTGTCCTTTGAGCCCCAGTACTCCTCTCAAGCCGGAGTAGGGGAGACCACTCCCCAGTCCCTCCTAACCCGGCCTGGAAGGGACCTCATCCAGAAACTGGACCTTAGAGCCCCAGGGAAAGGAACGGACACACAGGGACGCGGCTTTGCACCTCCACACTCACACCCATGTGTGTAAGTGCCACATGTGAGTGGAGAGCAGAACCTCCTGTCCAGAATCCCGGCTTCTGCGCCATCACCCAAAGCTGTGGTGACAGGCTCATCTGATCTCCCAGCAAGGGATGGGGGGGTGCTGCCTTGGGAAGGTGGTCACAAGCGTGGGGAAGGGCCGAACTCCAAGTGCATGAGTGCACACGTTCACACACACAAGCACACTCACGCATGCACGCACACATGCAAGCGCACACCGGTTTCCATTCCTCGATCCCAACAGTGGAGACAGCAGACTGCTGCGTGCCAAGAGTGGCTCGAAGGAAAGTAACTCTGGAGTCCGGTTTCCTCTTGGTCGGGTGGGTGGGAGCTCTGGGGTGGGGCCCAGCCTCCACACTGGGCTTGTTCCCAGGCCTACTGGCCAAACAGGCACCATTCCAGGTGCTCCGGCCAGAGGCAGGCTGAAGCTGGGCAAAGCTCCCATAGCCCCATCCCCCAGCTGTCTGCAGCCCAGACCAGGCACCTCTCCTTCGCCACCCCGCCCCCACAGCCATGTTGTGCACTCCTCACTCCCAGGCACTGGGCTCAGCCAGAGGCTGGGGCGGGATAGAGGCCGCTGGGGCTCATTCTTCTCTTTTCCTGCCTGGGGGGTGCAGGCAGACAGAGCAGGATGTGGGTTGCAGAGGCGGTGAGGCTCAGGAGGTGTGGGGAGAGGAGAGGGCCGGCACACCATAGAGAGGCTGGGGGGCCTGCCCCTGGGGGGAGGCCAAGGCCTTGAGTCCAGGAGCTCAGGCCTAAGCCCTGGGCCTTCACAGGGCTCCGAGAGCAGCCACCTCCAAAGGCAGCGTGTCCTGGAGAGGGTGAAGGCTGCTTGGCGCCTACTGTCCTCCCCTGTCCCGGCCAGGGCGGTGATGAATGCAGAGCTCAGATTTGCCCTTGTCTGGCTCCTAGCTGAGTCGGGAATCCGCACAGTTGGCCTGTGCCTCTCCTTATTGTAAAATCACAGCGGCTGCTGAGCCTCACCCTAGACAGACTGGAAAGGGCTCAGAGCCCCTGAGCCTTGCGATGGGATCTGCTGAGATCTGAGGGAAAGGAGACAGAGGCACGCTCAGGAAGTCCCCGCACATCCTTCCAGGCACAGCTGTGAGGGGTACACCTCAAGGCTCCCTCACCGCTCACACCTTGACTGCCACAGGGGTATTATGTGGCCCCCTGAAAAGCTTTTCCAAGGTCTGACAGGGATTCCCTCTCATCCTCTATCTCACGGGGTATACCAAGGACAAAAGAAAACCTCTGGATGTGAAGGGGAACCAGGAGAGGGGTGAAGGGCCTCACGCCCACTGTGTGGAGGCCAGGAGGAAATAGTGTTTGCCCATTTCACAGGTGAGAGAACTGGGGCTTGGGGACAGGCACCTGACAGGCCTAACTGCTTGGACCCAAGGCTCAGGCCACATCCAGGTCCCTGTCAGCTTCTAAAAGGAGGAGAATGGGCAAAGTCAGCCCCCAGTTACTGATGGTGGGGATACCCATCCCGATAACGCTTTTCAGCAAGATTCCCAGGAAATTCTTACGTCTGGTAAATTCCCAGAACTGATTTCAAATCAAAGGATCTCCTAGACATACAAGAAAAATATAGACATCCCCTCAGGAGTTCCCGCTGAGGGCTAAAAATGCATTTCTAGGGAAGTCCAAGGGGTTTCTATGATGGGGACCACGCCGTGGAGTCACCGCGCTACCTGGATGGTGGCCAGACTCCCACCACCTGCTGACCTGGGCCACTCACCCTCTTATGTCCCACCTAGGCATGCCTTTGCCAAGATGGAGTCACGGACGACTACCTTGGCGACAACACCACGGTGGACTACACCCTGTTCGAGACCGTGTGCTTCAAGAAAGATGTGCGGAACTTCAAGGCCTGGTTCCTCCCGGTCATGTACTCGCTCATCTGCTTTGTGGGGTTGCTGGGCAACGGGCTGGTGGTGCTCACCTACGTCTACTTCAAGCGGCTCAAGACCATGACCGACGTGTACCTGCTCAACCTGGCCCTGGCGGACATCCTCTTCCTGCTGACCCTGCCCTTCTGGGCCTACAGCGCAGCCAGGTCCTGGGTCTTCGGCATCTCGCTGTGCAAGGTCATCTTCAGCGTCTATAAGATGAGCTTCTTCAGCGGTATGCTGCTGCTGCTCTGCATCAGCATCGACCGCTACGTGGCCATCGTGCAGGCGGTGTCTGCCCACCGCCACCGAGCCCGCGTGTTCCTCGTCAGCAAGCTGTCCTGCGTGGGCATCTGGGCGGTGGCCACGCTCCTGTCCATCCCCGAGATGATCTACAGCGGCCTGCAGAGGAACGTCGCCGAGCAGACACAGCGCTGCTCCCTGCTCCTGGAGCAGGTGGAGTCCCTGATCGTCATCCAGGTGGCGCAGATGGTGTTCGGCTTCCTGCTGCCGCTGCTGGCCATGAGCTGCTGCTACCTCATCATCGTCCGCACCCTGCTGCAGGCCCGCAACTTTGAACGCAACAAGGCCATCAAGGTCATCATCGCCGTGGTCGTGGTCTTCACTGTCTTCCAGCTGCCCTACAACGGCGTGGTCCTGGCGCAGACGGTGGCCAACTTCAACACCACCAGCAGCACCTGCGAGCTCAGCAAGCGGCTCAACATCGCCTACGACATCACCTACAGCGTGGCCTCCGTCCGCTGCTGCGTCAACCCCTTCCTGTATGCCTTCATCGGCGTCAAGTTCCGCCACGACCTCTTCAAGCTTCTGAAGGACCTGGGCTGCCTCAGTCAGGAGCAGCTGCGGCAGTGGTCCTCCTGCCGGCATGTGCGCCGCGTCTCCATGAGCACCGAGGCCGAGACCACCACCACCTTCTCTCCCTAGGGCTCCTCCGCGTGGACGGGCACCTCTCTCCCGGAACCCTGGGGGCGGGGGACAGGGCATCAAATCGATGGTTCAGGATCCTCCTGAGAGCTGCTGCAGTGGGAAGCGGCCCTTTGTGGAATCTCAGCTACCTCACCCTGGGCGGGAAAGAGAAGCTAGCGTCACCACAGAGGCCGCACCCACACACCAAGAACTGACGGGGAGCGTCACAGCTCCTGGAGTCGGGGAGCAGTAGATGATACAAGGGGACCGCTCTATCCTCTCCCGACTAGCACACAGTCCTCCGGGGCAGAGTCAGGGGCAGACACTCAGGCCTTGCCCCTGAGACCCAGGCGGTGGGCGTGGCAAGTGCAGGGCACCTGGCATCTGTGTCCCTTGCTCCCTCGCCCTTCCCACAGTTGTCCGCACTGGCAGGCACCCTCCAGGTGCTCTGTCCCTGTGCGGGCACCACTCCTGGCTCCAGACAGGGTGCTGCAGATGGACTGACAGATGCTTATGTCCCCTGTGGGCCGGACAGCTGCTTGGCTTTCCCAAGGCCCACGTTCCCAGCCAGGGCTCCAGAGTGCTGTGGCACATCACCAGCTCCTGGCTCTGCCCGAGGAGCAGAGGAGCAGGCAGGGAGGACATCGTGGGGATGAGGGAAGGTGGCCGCACTGGCTGCCAAAGGCCACTGAGCTCCGTCTCTCCCCTTTGTCACAGGAGCAGAAAAAAACACTCCACCCGTTCTGCTTACAATTAAGAGACTGCATCCTATTCATGCACAAATAAAAGTTTCCCCTGGGGAAACAACAACTTTAGAAGAAGGGAAAAGAGCTCTGGTCCCCTCAGAGTGGTCTACCTTGTGGGCCACACCCACCCACCCTCCCCTGCCTCCCCTCTCACGCCCCCTCTCACCCTGCCTCCTGCCTTCCCCCCAACACATGTTCAAGCATGTCCACTGACAGACACAGGCCCACGATGGAGCTGACAACATGCTGTCCACTAGCAGATTCCCTTCCCAAGCACAGGGCAGGGACTGCCCAGGACCCTCTGTGACAGTCCTGAGCAGCCACATCCCTCCAGGACACAATGTGTGTCTCTGTGGATTCTGCTGCTGTGACAAAAGAATGCAGGCTGGGTAGCTGCTAAGCCGTAAAAAAGTGCCTCTCATTGAGCTCGGTCTGCCAGCCCTGCATGAGGCCATCCGTCCCAAGACCAGGTGACTGTCACGGGGCTTATCACCCAGCCTTCCACAGTGCAGACACCTGCCATGGGGCAGGGCTGGTGCTGTGCCCCATGCCTGGCTGATGTCCCTGTCACTGGGGTCCAGGTTCCCCTCAGTGGTGTCCAGGGCGACATCAGAAGCACAGCGCCCCCATTGCAGGCTGGGGGTCACATGAGAGAGGCTGAGGCATTCATGCAAAGCATGGCCCACCCACTGTCCCGCATCCCTAAGAACCCATTAAAAGCGGCTCTGTCCCCCTGTGATGCTGGTCATGGCCCCCGTTCTCCAACCTGTATCATGCAACATTACCCCCCTCTTAGGGTGTCCCAGGAATGGGTGCCCTAAGAGGCCAAGCTGGCCCGGGTGCTGGCACAGGCATCAGGCATCACCAGGTACAGCCATGTATGTGCGCGCACACGTGGCCAGCATGCCCCTGTGTTCCAAGTGCAGCCTGCCTGCGCACGTGTGGGGGTGGGCTAATGAGGCTGCAGAAGGGAAAACATCAGTCCTGCCAGGGAGGAGCATGGCAGAGCGGCCGGGGGGAGGGGAGCCAGGCCACCCGCACTGGCTAGCATGCCTCCTGGCTTCAGATACACTTTCTGCAATAGCTGGGCAGCTCCAGATATTTACAGAGGCAAAAGAGCCCCCAGCCGTGTCAATTCCCAAGCTGTGGTGTCTCTGAAGTTCTGCACTGGCCTGACCCTCTCTCTCCTTGCACAATCTCTCGCACGTCTGCCCCAGGCTTTGGGGGGACCCCTGGGAAGAAGCAAAGAACCCTAGGAGGCCCACCCGAGCCCTTGCTGTCCCCTGCTTTCTCGTGTGTGTCATGCGCCTGCCCCGTCTCCCCACGTCACAGCCCCTGCAGCCCATCTAGGGTTTCGCAAAGTTTCCCACTTAGCCCCCAGCAGTGCTGCCCTTGGAGCCAGAAGTGCCACACTTCCCGGATCCCAGCCGGCCAGGACCCCTGAGGATCCATGGGGCTCAACCTCATCCTTCTCTAGATGGTGGGAGGAACACACGTGCCAGGAGAGACGTGGAGAAGGGGCAAGATTGCTTAAACTTGCCCTGGGAGCCGAGGCAGGGCAGCCAAGGGGTGGGGAGCAGAGCCCAGAGCCTGGCTGACTGGGAGGCCCGAGCCCCTGCTGCTCCCCAGCTGTGTGACCTTCAGCTGTTGCTCAACTGCTCTGAGTCTCAGATTTCTCAACTGGAAAATGTAGAGGATTTGGGTAAACAGCACGGTGCCTGGAATGTCAGCTAGGGCGGGGGCAGGCTCCTTTGGCAGGCAGTCTGGCACCAATCCCAGCACCGCTCCCCAGCCCGCGGTGTGGTCCACCAGTGCCTCAGTTTCCTGATCTGTATGATGGGGTGACAAAGAGCACCCACCTCCCAGGGTGGCAGTGAGGAAGAAATTAACCCACACGAGCAAAGCGCTTACAAACTCAGACATGCTTATTGTTGGTGAGCATTTATTTAGGGGGTGCTTATGAAATGGGAGCCAAAAAAGCCTCGAGGCCTAAGTTCAACTCCTTAGACCTGTTCCACTCCATGTAGTTTGTAGCACACCAGGGGCAGCTCCGAGCTGAGGAAGGCCAGCCCGCCCGAAGGAAACTGGATTTGTGGCTGAGAGTCCCAGGCTGGGAGCAGGGTCTGCAATGACCAGGTTGCCCTGGTCTGAGCCCCTAGGAAACCGCAGGAGACTAAATGGGTCCCCTGTGAATCCCAAAGAGCACCCCTGCCCCTGCCCCAGCTCGCCTGCCTGTGGCCAGCCCAGATCCTGCAGCTCCTGTCCTGGGCCCAGCTGGACACAGGCTGGGCCCTGCACCTCTAGCCACGGCAGAAGGCGTAGGGATCACACCAGAGGGTCACGTCTCTCTGGGACTCACTGCTGCCACTGCACATGCCCACGTGTGCCGGCCCCGTGCTGCCCGGCTCCTGCCTTCCACGACTCTCCTAAGTCCCTCCAATATTTCAGCTGACAGAGCCCCACCTTGGGGTGCTCACTGATGGCCTCCTGTTCCGTGTCAGCACTGGCAGCACAAAGGCCAGAGCAGGTGTGAGGAAGAGACCGATAGAATGCAGGGGCCACAGCTGCCCTTTCTGAGCACCAGGATGTGTCAAGGACAGCGGGCAGTGCCACTCTGTTAGGCTCAGAGAGGGGCTTAGAGGCCAAGGTCACACAGCCATGGGCAATGAAGTGCTCGGAGCTCCAGCCATGTCCCGCTGGCCCCCCACACCCTCGCTGTTGCCAGCTTGTTACAGCCTTCACCCAAATAGCTATTTATTCACCACCAGATACTTCTGGGAGCTCTCCAGGCCCAGCCCATCTCTCTCAGAACCTGTTGGGTGCACAGCTCTGACCCAGGAGGAGAAGGAATCAACAAAGACGTGGTTCTTGTCTTCCAGCAGAGGTGGCCTCCACATCCAGGCATGCCCAGGGCTTTGCCACCACATCAAGTCGCCTTCAGCTCAACCCTGCTTCTCACACAGGTGTCCGGGCTCTGCCCCCGGTGGCGGCAGAGGTCAGCTCCCCTTTTTGAGCTCCCACCTCCTCCTTTGGGTGGGGTCCCTGCCAGCCAGGGTGCCGGCAGGGGTGCAGGGTGGGGGAGGGATGAGGAAGCTGCCCCACCCCCAGCTGTGGTTTCTGGTGGGGCCAGGGTGGCAGCAGGTGAAGGGAAGTGTTTGTCACCCTTCCAACAAAAGTAGTCAAACAAAGCCCTCAGGGCACCATGGGTACAACAATAAAGGCGCCAAAAATGAAGCCCACTCTCCACTAGGTGGGCGCAGTGGAGCAGTCTCCAGGCAGAGAGCACACAGGTGTAGAGAAGTGGGTGCTCCAGAGTCACCCAGGAACACCAGCACATGCAGATGTACACACACACACACACACACACACACACGATGTCTAAACAGGGTCCACACACAAAAGCCCTTGCTGGGTTTAGTGCTTCGGGTCCCTATGCTGATGTTCTTTCTTTTCTTTTCTTTTTTGATACTTGCTACGCAGTTCAGGCTGGCCCTGTGCTTGCTTCTGTGGCTCCTCCGGGCTAGCAGAGGTCCTCCTGTCTCAGGGTCCCCATGCTGGGATTACAGGTCTGTGCCACCACGCCCAGTTCTGGGACCACAGCTCGTGGTCCCAGGGATCCCACTCAGGACCGTGCACATTCTGAGCAGTCACCCACACTGTCTCCAGGGCCCAGCCCATGCTGACACCCTCGACGCTTCTCAGCAAGCCGCTTCCATCTGTGCTTCTTGCACACCAGGTCCTGCACACTGCAGTGTCCCTCTTCTGGCACCGCTTTCAGCGCGTCCAGGAACCTGGCAACCCCGCTGTCCAAGCACCCTGCCCCACACACCCCAAACGCACGGGCAAGCACCCCAGGCGCTGCCCTTCGTGTTCTCCCCAACACACCTGTCACACCCCCAAGGGCTGGCATGAACACCAGTGCCGGCGCAGACAGCCCTGGCCTGAGGGCCATGGATTTGAGGGCGCACTGCAGGGGGCAGTGATGGAGGTCCTGAGGAGGGGAAGAGTGTGGATGGGAAAGGGGTTCACTTCCTGAGCCCCCAACATCTGCAACAGCTGTGGTTTCTTCCGTGGGTGTCAGCTCACAAAGCAGCCCAGCAGGCTTAAGATGTACTCCCTCCCCCCAAGCTAGGAGGCACCCTGGGGACCAGCAGGACAACAGGGGTGTTGTGGGGGAGGGGGTGCACAGGCAGCAGCCGCTCTCCTGGGTGCACTTGCAGCCTATGCTCGGTTCACAGCTGCCAGACCCCTCATGAACATCCCCAGCATCCCCGCAGCCGGGAGGTGGCCCCCAAGGTGCTTCTTCCTCAGCTTCTCCTCCCCTGGCTTCCCGGAGACAGAGTGAACACAGAAGGTGGATGCTGTGGTCAGTGGCCCAACCTCCTTCGGGCTCCTCCAGCCACCCTGGCTCTTTCCCATCCTGAGTCCCGGCCCCAAACCGAGCCAGAGCCCACGGCCTGGAACTTGGTCTTCCTCCTCTGCTTTCCACCCCCTCCCCCACGCAAAGCTGTTCCTGGCTCTGTCCCTGCTCTGAAGGCTGAAGGATGTTAGGCGAAGCCAGACAGTGCAGGAAAGCAGGGCGGCTCTGAGGGTGCCCACCCACCCTGCTCCTTCAGTCCTCCTGAAGGAGAGGAAGGACCCTAGAGTGGCCGCCAACCAAAACTTGATTGCTTCAGAGGCCTTCCAAGGGGTGCAAGTCCCCAGAGCCTGCACATATACCCTGTCCATTTACCAAGAGGAAACTGAGGCACAGGGGGCTGGCAGCAGAACCGGACCTGTCTCTCTGAAACAGCCTCCAGGAGCCCGGGCCAGAGTGCCCCTCACCCGCTCACAGAGGCCCAGCTGGTTGGGGACCAGGCAGGGAGGGAGGCCTGGTCACTACCAGGCGCTCATGGGCAGAGATCAGGGGCAAAGAGAGAGCCAGATCCCTGTTCCTAGGGTGGGGACTATTCCTCGTCTGCAGCCCCCGGACAAGCATCTGTCTTCTCCCAAGCGTCAGTTTCCCCATTTAAAAACATGGGTGGTGCTGCAGAGTTCTGTTGTCCGAGGCAGTGGCCACAGAGCCCTTGGTGTTGAATAGAGGGACGAGGAGAGTCAGGGCAGAGCCCTTTCCTGGGGTATCCTGCCCAGCCCTTGAGGGGGTGTGTTTGCCAAGAGATGTAGACAGTGGCCCCTCTTGACCAGGAGGGCAGGTGCCACTGGCTTCAGTCACAGTGCGCCAAGATTAGATGCTCAGGGATCAGGTAGCCCCTATGTGATCACAGCTCCTTCCAAGAATGAGGCTTAAGGCTCCTGCTTCCCGCCAGGCTGGCCTCACCCAGCACCCGAGCATCAGAGCTCTGGAGCAGTCTGTGGAGTGGATGCATTGGGGGGGGGGGATCTTTCCTCAGCTGTGTGGCTAGGGGCAACCTCCTCACTGTGGCTCAGGCAGGGGCACCATCCTGGAAAAGCCCCAGACTGTAAACCTGAGACCCTGCCCTATCCCCTTCTCCCACCATTCCCCCAGCACAGGTGCCCCCGCAAACAGATGCTGTCTCCCTGGGAGCTGAAACCCCAGCTCGGATCATTCCAGCACAGCTGCATAGCACCAGCACCCCCCACCCCAGGCCACCTGCACTGTCCTTCTATATGCCATAGGCAGAAGCCCTGTGAGCCTCTCTGCAGGGCTTGAGGGTGCTCAGGAGGTGGCCAGAGACAGCCATGGGCGGTCTGGGGGTGGGAGGCAGGGAGCAGGGACAGCTAGGGGTGCTGGCTTCTGGAAGAAGTTGGAGGGAAGAGATCTCATCTGGCGCTTGGCCAGGGGGACCAAGGAGAGCACTGGCCATGGGTGACAGCCAAAGACCCGGCTCTGCCCATGGGCACCCCAAGCCACTGTTTCCCTTAGGCCTCAGGGTAGTGGCCCAGGGACCCCAAGATAAATCTGAGGTCAGAGGGGAAACTGGGTTGCCTTTGAAGCTGCTCCTTGATCTTGTGCCTTTGTGGGCGACCCGGATGGTAACAGGAACGCTTCGTTTGCCGTCCTTCCCTGGCGCTGTGTGCGAGGTGAGGATGGTGGTGTGAAAGTGTTGGGGGGGTGGCACTCTGGCCCGGTTGTTGTTGTTGTCACCTGTGGGGAGAGTGCCACCCTGAGTTTAACCCGGAGCCCTCCATGCTGCCAGAGCCACAGTGCAGGGGAGGGGAGGGGACACAGGGATACTGGCAGGCAGGCGGATGTGGCCAGCTGCGTCCCCTGCTCAGACGGGCCACTCTTTCCTCTGGTCTCTGGGGACCCCTGGATCCCCTCCCACTGCACCTTGCGGTCAGTGACAACAGTCAAACCGCTGACCTGATTTTCTGTAAAGAGGAAAAGATAACGGCATCTCCGTGAGCACACGCGCGCACAAACACAGACGCACACTGGAAACTTTCACTACCTCCCTGACAGGAACCCAGCCCTGAGCGGGCGCTTCCTCCTATACAAAATGTGGTGTTTACCTGCAGTCAGTCGCAGGCCTGAGTTCCCGGAGGCTTGGCAGCAGCCACCCACAGGTGCTCCTTGTCCCCCTGCCAAGGCCACCGTCTGCAGTGTGCCTATGTCTCTATGAGGCATCTGCTTTCTCCTGGACCCCAGCAGTGGGTTGGGTTCTGGGAAGGTATTCATAAGACCCTCACCTCAGAGGGCCTCAAGGGGTCCTGTCGGTCAGCATCCTCCAGCCCCATACCTGTTCCACTTTTGGGGGGTCCCCACGCGCTTCAAATACACTTGGAGCCAGGGCTGCCTCTGCCATGGGATATGAGGGGCTCACAGTCAGTCCTTGAGAGCTGGAATTGTAACTGGGGATTTGCAAGAGGAACAATACAACGCAGGGCACATGTTATAAGGTTATGTTGTAGTCACCTAAAGAATCACATGCAACAGGGTAGGAAAGCTCTGCTGCACACCAAGGACCAAAGAATCCGGCTGAGGGCCTGGATCCCACAGCAGCGTCCTGCACCAGTGCAGCAGGAGGCCGCCCACGACAACATCCCCTACAGGCCTGTTTCACAGATCTGTGCTGGGAAGGCCCACAGGTCAGTGGTGGAAGCCACAAAGTCTGGATCCAGGAAGCAACACTCAGAGCGAGCACCAGAGCTCTCCAAAAAGTACCACAGCCACCTCCTGTGACAGTGGGGTCCTGGGCTCTTCTGATGAGGAGGAAAGCTGAGTGCCCATCAGGAGAGCCAACGCAACAAGCTTCTCCAGGAGGCTGAGCTGTGCACCATCTTCCCCTCTGGAGCCAGAAAGGTGGGGGCCAGAGCTCCCCCAAAAGGAACCACAGCCATCCTCAGGGGCAATGAGGTCCTGAGCTCCTCCTCTGATGAGACCGACCAACGTCACCGGGAAAGCCCCCAGCACAGGGTCTCTCAGCAGAATAGCCCAAGAGAGCTGGCAGCTCCCAGCAGCTCCCAGACCGTCTCCACCAGCCGCCAACAGCCCCCACTGCTCCTGTTCTAGCTCCCACCAAAGGGCAGTGCCTGTCCCTGTCCCTCACCCCCGGCCCCTGCCCCACTGGGCTCCAAGCAATGCACAGGCCCGGGAGGGACTCAGAGCACAGCCAAGAGAGTTCTGGCTCATCGTCCCAGGTCTTGAAATCGCAGCAGTTGCAGTGGCCACGGGGCCACGGAGTCTGCAGCTGCCTCTTCTTCACCCAGGACTAGGACAGCTGCGGCTGGCAGCCAGGCTCAGGCCAGGCAGCTACGAGCCATGCTTGGCCCAGCGAGGCAGCCAGGTGGGCCCAAGTTCGGTCTTCTCCCACCAGTCAAGAGCCTAGGCATGAGGTCTGTACTCCCCAAACCCTGGCCCCTGATGCCCACATGGAAGAGCAGGGTGTAGTTTCTTACAGAGCCCACCCCCCCACGGCCACCTCCACCACTTTCTGGCCTGGTCCTTCTCAGAGCCAGAGGAACAGGGGTGCAGGCCACAAGTTGGCACATCTTGTCTGACCTGACTTTTTAAGCCCATCTAGCTCAACCACCATCTGGAGATATGTGGTCACCAAAGTGACCCTGTCCCTACCCTTGGCTAGGGTCCCCTGGCTGGCTCCGTATGCCAGACTAGAACAAGTTGGTTATACCCCTGACCCATAGCCAGGCAGCTGAGCACCTGGCCCAGCAGAAAGGTAGACAAGACAGAGGCAGCAAGCAGGACCCGAGAGCCACTAACAGCTAGAACAGTCCTGGGTGTGAAGCGCCATTCTTCCTTACCTGCCCTGAGCACTCCAGTGTGAATTAGCTCCTGCTCTTTCCCAGCTGGCTGGCAGGGAGTGGTCGGGGACACCCAGGCCTGCAGGGCCAGCTCATCTCCAGGCTCCCCAACTCCAGCCAGGGTCCCAGGCACACCCCACGAGGGTCTGCACCTAGGGCTCACAGTGCCCATTTCCTGTTGAGTCCCCCCAGGACATTCTGCAGAGCAGGCTTCCTCAAGTGCAGAGAGGTCACCTGCTCCTAGGTGACCTCAAGGTAGACATACTAAGACAGAAGGAGGGAGGGAGAGGATGGAGGGTAGAAGGAAAGGGGGAAGGAAGGAGGACTGAGAGGGAGGGCAAGGCAAGGGGAGGGGAGGGAAGGGGAAGGGGTGAGAGTAGGAAGAGGGGAGGTGGCAGGAAGGGGAATGGGGAAAGGAAGGAGAGGAAGAGAGAGGGAGGTGACCCCACATCCTAACCATCCCTCTAGGGCCCCCTAAAGCATGGCATGCAGCAGATGAAGAAAGACAGGGGCCCCCCATCCCTGCTGGCCAGGCTGGGGGCAGCACTAACCTCTCATCTTCTCCCCACTTGTGCCAACCCCAGATTACCCATATTTATCAAGCCCAGCTATGTGTGGGCCAGGTGGTTATGTCATTTGGCAGGGGACAGGGCTGAGGGCAGCCCAGGTCTCTCAGGTTCTTCTGGCCGATGCACCTCAGGACACAGCTGTCCAAGTGACCTGGGGACAGAGCCTCAAGGCCCTGAGTGTGAGCAGTGTCCCAAGGCTGTGTCATGCCGCAGGACGGAGGCAGCTGGGAAAGTGGGCCCCAGGAAGGAGACACCCCAGCAGACCTTCCTCTGCCCAGAAACCCCACAGGAGCAGGCCCTGTCCTCCTCCTCCCCCACCAGACCCAGTGTCTGTACCTAAGCTGTTCACAGTGTGTCCCCTGCCAGTAGCTCCCACAATGACATCCTGTTGCTGCGTCTCCCCGGGCCTGTCCCAGTGCCGGGTGCACAGTGGCTCTAGGTGAGGGATACATCTTGCCTAAGTCCACTGGAGCTATCCCTGAGCCCCAGGGCTGCGACGGTGCAATCCACACTCCAGGGCACTGTGTTCTAGAATGGGGCCCTGGCCCCTGCCCAGCTGGCTCAGATGCCAACTCCATCACTGAGAATGCTGAGAGATCCAGGAGCTAAGGAATGAATGTCCCACCCGCAGCATCTGCTGCCATTTCCTTCCTGGATATAGAACAAGGCAGGAAGGGGAGATAAGGCCCCTTGCTGCTCAACCTGAGAGGCCAGGATGTGAGCAGGTGGCTGCGAGGTTATAGTGTGGCCCTGTGGCCTCCGCATCAGAGTTCCATGCCCACGTGGCATTGCCCTGGACCAAAACCAGGATGAGAAGCACTTCTGCGGTCTTCTGGCTGTTGCCCATTCTCGGCCTGCCCATCGCGCTGCCCGACCCACACACGCAGCTGCGTAGAGCACTTCCTGGCTGCCAGGGAGTGTAGAATTCATTCAAATTCCCTTATTGCTTATCCCAGTTGGGTCCCCTTTTACTGATAAGAGCTCAGGGAGGGGAGGCAACTGGCCAAGCTACCCAGAAATAAGCTCGGACATGGTCACTGTCATAGCTTCCCCGAGACTACTGTCACCGGTGAGGGCAGAGTGGCGTTATAGTGGTGCCTTCTCTGAGCAAAACAGTGGGTGACCTGTCTGTGGAGAGGCCAGCTCAGGGGGACGGGGTCTGCAGGGCATGACAACCCTGCTTGGGTTGACAGGGACAGGAAGCATCTGGGGGCGCCCGGAGAGCGGGACGGGTGGGGCGGCATCCACACAAGGTCTGTGTGAGGCTGACACTGTCCCTGCCTAAGTCACAGGCTGGTCCTCATTTCTTCTGGGAAGGGGTGGAATAAGGCAGAACACCGAGAGAACAAGCATGCCTCAAGCTGCGGGAAGAAGAGCTCAGAAAACACCAGAAAGCTTTCTTTAGAAAGTGTGGGCACAGCAGCCGTGCCCCCGCCCCCACACGACACTGAGGAAACTGTAGCCCTGAGACAAGGCCCCACTTGCGGAGCCCTCTGTGGCCCTCAGTGACCCTTGAGCCAACCCCTAGGCCCTAAAGCGGGGGCCAACCTGGGCCAGCCAGGTTCCCTCAGCTCCAGTGTCCCTTCTGCCTTGCGTCCATCCACTGCTCGGAGGACACCTCTGCCTTGGTCACTGTTCCCTCGCCTGACCTGTGGACGCGGGCACCTGTAAGGACCTGGGACCTGAATTTCACAAAGAGTGGCCTCAAGTGCCTGCCCGACACACCCACGCACTCCAGCAGCGGCAGAGTCCTGGAGGTGTGCGCCCCTGTGGAGCCTGCGGCCCAGCCTTCCTGGGCAGAGAGGAAGGCATCATGACACACTGCTTCTTGTCTTGTCTGTAGCGTCCAGGGCCTCCCCCGCCTTTCTCCTCACCCCAGACAGACAGACAGACAGACAAGCTCACACCCACACACACATGCACACACGCACACACACGCAGTTTTTCCCCAACTGTGAATGGGGAGACCCCCACTTCCACAAGAGGGCGTCCGAAGACCAGCAGACGGGATCTCTCTCCGCCAAGGCTGCCCTTTGATGGTAGAGACAAAGAACTCCCCGGGGAAATCTGGAGGCCTCGGCAGGGGTACGGGCTGGAGGGGGTCTCTTACTGAAATCCAGAGGTGGAGATGGAAATAGGCCGTGAGGTGGAAAATAGGCAAAATGATTGCAGTAATTGCGCCTCTGACCTACTGAGAGTTCGCCATGAGCTGGCCTCTGGCCTGACCACACTTACCCCAGAACAAGAGCTCATTTAATCATCCCCTCACTGCTGTGGGGCCCCCAGTACCCTAATTTCTGATTCTAGATAGACAAAGCAACTAATGTCTCCACAGGATTAAGTAACTTACCTGGGGTGCCTCAGGGAACAAGTCAGTATTTGAACTCAGGACCTGTTCAGGCGACCCACCATCCCCTCTGCTTCCTGGAGCTTGGATTTCCAGCATCTGCTGCTCCTCTGGGCCCCATTCGGTAGCTTTTCAAGGCCCCACAAGCTGCTCTCTTAGGTGTGAACGGCTCTGAATTGCAGGTCTGCACCTCTGGAAAGGAGCAGAACAATTCTCAGCAAAGAGCAAAAGGTCTTCCTCTCTCTTTGGCCCAGTCATCTCATTCCCAGGAACCCAGTCCAGCGAAACAGTTCAAATGGGAGCCAAGTATTATCTCCATCCACGGGCACTGAAGTCTTTCTTTAAAGGTCAGAAGCTGGGAGCCAAAATAGGGAAATGGTTTAGTCAACTGGGACATTCACACAATGGGCAATCAGGCCTGGAGAGCCGCAGCTGTGGGGAATGTGGAAAACATTTGCACACAGCACAATGCTGGCTCTCCCCCACCTCACCAGTTCGTGCAACCACGAGATAGGCAGACAGTCAGGCAAAGGGACAGAGTGATGGAGAGAGATCTACTCATGTCCAGAATAGACTTTTCACCATAAGGCCCTAAAGACATCAAAGAGAAACTGGAATTCAACCGTGATAACAGACCACATCATTCTCCACATTTCCTGGTAATTGCACCCAACTATTGCTTTGTGTGTATGTGTGTGTGGTACTGGGAATCGAACTCATGACCTCAGCCTTGCTGGGCAGGTGCTGTGCCACTGAGCTAAATCCCTGACCCATTCTTGACTAAGATTCTTGGTCTGACCACACATGGAATTTTTCTGGGAGTTTTTTTTTTTTTTTTAATTCATTTATTTATTACAGTGTCTCACTACACATCACAGATTCTTTTTTTGCGGGGGTGGGGGCATCAGCTCAGCCCACCCTGCGGGGAGGGGCTGGCATGGCATGTGGTGCTGGGGCTCGAACCGCCGTCCCTGAGAGGCGCTTTAGACCGCTGAGCTATCTTGCCAGCCCCTGAGAGTTGTTTTGATTGTCAGTTCTTGATGATTTTCACCTTGTGCACTGTGCTTGTTAGTAAACAACATAATTCTTTGCATACACTCCGTGAAGATAACCATGTGGGTTCTGTTCTAGGCCTGGGGCCTGAGATATCCACGCACACCCCTAACGTCTGCTCTTCCTCCCGGGAATGAGCCAGCTAGGACTGAAGAACAGTGGATTTTTTGAGGGTTTTTTTTTTTTCTAATCTCTTATGTATTTATTTGGTACAGGTCTCGCTGTGCAGCTCAGACTTGTAGTGACCCTCGTGTGTCAGGCTCTCCAGCACTGAGATTACACACATGTGCCACCGAGACCAGTCTCAGTGGCCGGCTAAGTGCTCCTGGGGCAGGGCTGGTACGGCGTGTGGCGCTGGGGGTCAAACCTGGGTCCTTGTACTTGCTGAGGCAGGCACTCAGATCACTGAGCTATCCCAACAGCCCCTACAAAAGAATTTTTTCCTCCAACATTCACTGATAGGTTCCAGCCCAAGTATGAATTGCTGGATGGCCACCTAACACGGCTGAAGCCCTGAAACAACAGCTGGTCTTCCCGAGGAACGCCTCCTCCTCCACCCCCACACCAGCCCCAAATACAACTTCCTTTTACCTTTCCAGCACTACAAGGGAGACCCCAATCAGTTCCTCATGTGCCATTGAACCCGCCCCTCAAGCTCCACCCCTGGCAAAAATCCATAACCTCAATGATCCCTTGTCTTAGGTTAGAGGGTTCCCCCCATCTCCTCTGGATTCTCTCCGTGTCCTTGGAGGTATTAAAATCCCCCTTTTCTTTCTTTTATTTTTCTCTGCTGCACTGCTGAAAGACCTAACATTCACCATCTATTTTGATCAGACCGCATAGGTGTTAAGAAAAGACTTGGGAATTATTACACCCACGGTGACCCCATGCTCTGAGATGGTACGGGGGTTGGTGCAGCCGTGTCCTAGTGCCAGCTGGGCCGAGGCTGGCTAAGGCTAGGAGGGTAGATCCACTTCCCAGCCATGTGTGGCTGCTGGCAAGACTGGACTCCTTGCAGGCAGGCTGCTGGGCTGCAGAACGGGCTATAGGCCTTGATTTCCTGCCGGCTGGTTCCCTGGAGGCCCTGCACCTCGGCCTCACAGGGCAGGGCAGTGGTGCAGCTGCTGCCACTGCAGAGGTAAGGAGGGAGGCCGGCTGGGGAAGGGGGGAAGAGGGAGGTGTCTCATGGCCTGGCCTCCCCAGGGACATCCCTCCCTTGTCATGTTTTACTTATTAGACACCGTGGCTGTGTCCAGCCCACACGGGGTGTGGAGATCACACGAGGACACATGGTGAGCCTACCGCAGACTCCATACTTACACTGCTATCTCCATAACAAAGCCAGCATTTGCGCCTGTGTGGGCAGTGGCTCAGGTGCCATCAATGCCCCCATCCGTTTCCTGGGGCCACAGCCCCTGCCCACCCCATTCCATGCCCAGTTCAGGCGAGTGGGTGGGCCTTGGCCAGATTCTGGGGCTTGGGATTCAGGGTTGGGGTGTGTGGCAGCTTCCAGCTGAGTCTCAGAGGAAGGGCGAAACCCCTGCCTGGCTTCTTTTTTTTTCTGAGACAAGGTCTTGCTTTCTGTAGTTCAGGCTGAACTTGAACTGATTGCATAGCCCAGGCTGATCTCAAACTTGCGGCAATCCTCCTGCCTCAGTTTCCCAGGTGCCCAAATTGCAGGCAAGTACCACCGCATTCAGCTGGAGTGGCATTTTCAACACCCCTGCGTCCCCCCGTAAGTGTCAAAATAGGGTAAATGGAAAGTTCCTGCCCCCCACTGTCCCAGGCTCTGGGGCGGCCTTCTCTTCCACATCCCATGAAGCATGCCTGGGATTCACTGGCTAGGTCTGTCCTGCGGGTCCCTACTGCCCAGGCCACCTCTGACCCATGCACCCCAATGAGGTGAGAAGAGATGGAAAGTCAGGCTGGAACTGCCCACGAGCAGGGTCCTCCTGTCCAGGGCAGGGAAGACATGCTGCAAGGCGTCCAGGTCCTACGGGAGCCCTCAAGCTCCTGCAGGAGACATGAGGACCGAGCGCCAGAAGGCTCTGGGGCTCCTGCAGTCACGAAGCAGTAACCAGGATCTGGGCTCCTTCCGGACCGTGTGGGTTGCCCATGGTCGGAGGATTAGAGATGCCAGATTTAGCAAAGAAAAAAACAGAAGCCTCATTAAATTTGCATTTCGAATAAGCAACAAAGACTTCTTTAATCTAGGTCTGTCCCCTATGTGACCCAACTGTCCAGTATTTTAGCTGGCAACCCAGCCAAGGTCATGAGGTGAAGCTGACATCCCCCGGCCAGGGTCCCTGGGGGAAGAGCAGCCAGACTCCCTGCTCCAACAAGTCCACGCAACCCAGGGAACAGCAGCGGCCATCTCGCTCCTCAGCAACTTAAATGGGCTTCTGGAGGTGTATATTTGTGTCCTGGTACCATCACATATTGGGTCGCCGCTTAAACTAGGGATTTATTGTCTCATAACTCTGGAATCCTTGGGTCTGAGGCAAGGCGGGGCATGGGAGGACCATGCTGCCTCTGAGATGCAGCAAGGAACCCAGGTCGTCCCTGGCTCGGGGGTGGCCGTGCCCCTCCAGTTCTTTGGCTGGTTGGCCCAGCAGGCCCACCTTCCCTTTGTGGATGCGTGGCACTGTGCTGCGTCTCTGTCCCTTTTCTTCTTACCTGGCTGCAGTCTGACTTCACCCTCCCCCACCTACATCTACTGAAACCCCAAATAAGGTCGTGTTCACAGGGCTGCAGGCCGCCAAGTGCTTTCCTGGGGGCGCAACTCAACCCACGGCAAGGGAAACGGAGAAATCGGAAGGATGCCCACAGCAGACTTTCGGGGGAACAAAGAAGCAACGTGCCCCTGCCCCCAAAAAAAGTATGTGGCCTGATCTCTTTTTCATCTTAAAAGAAAAAAACCTATCAAATGAGCCTTTCCCTGTGAGTGCCACCTAATCCTCAACTCGGCTGGCAAACATTCACCAGGCACCGCTGGGATACAGCAGGGCTGCTGGTGCCACCCTAGGGCCCTCAGTCAACGTCCCTCAGCCAAAGGAAGGGCCTGCATCTCCCTGTGACAGTGGTTTCCAAGGAAGCCAGCAGGAAGAAAGGGGAAAGATTTTTTTTTTTAATTTTTTTTCTGCATCTCTTAGGTTTTTATAGCAAGCATGTTATTAATTTGCAAGCTACTTTTTAAAAAAATGTTTAACCTTTTTTTAAATCCAAAAGTCCAGCCCTCTGGCTCTCGGCTCTGTTTTCCAGAGTACAGAGGAGGTGGGGGGAGGACCACAGCTGCAGGTGGTGGCACCAGTGCAGGTGGCCAGGGGACAGTTGGCGACACGCTGCCTGAGGGTGGCTGGGAGAGGCCCAGCAGGAATGCGGGTCCACCCCGATGGCTCACTATTCGAACTTTTAGTGATTCAGACAATGAGATACCTGTAGTGACTCATGTTTTCGAGGGCGGGTGGTGACTGTCCTTCCTACAGGACCCTAAATGCCAAGATGATGGTTCTGTGTTTCTTTTGGACAGCATCGTATAACCAGCCTTTAGCCCAGCACTCGGCAGCACAGGTACTCAAGAACAAAGCACTGGACACAGAAAAGGAAGGCAAGGGAGAGCCCTGGCACTCTGGTGGTCTGAACTGGCTTCTCCACTTAGAACCAGGAAGACAAGCTCAGGCAAGTCCCACTACTCCACAGTGGCAGCCAGCACAAGACGAGACCCACCCCCCTCCACCCATCTGAGATAAAGCCAGCACCAGGTGTAGCAGTGCTCCTCTAACCTCAGCCCTCTGCAAGGCTGAGGCAGGAGGTTTGCAAGTTGGAGCCCAGAACGGGCACCGGTGAGACTATCTCAAAAACTAAACAACAAGGCTGGGGAGATAGCTCAGTAGCACGAGTGCCTGCCTGGCAAGCGCAAGGTCCTGAGTTCAATCCCTTGGCACACAAAAAATAAAGAAGTAATATTTATTCTATAGTAAAATCAAAAGACATTGTGTGAATCTGGGTGCAGCTAGGTGGCAGAGCTCTTGCGCAGCATGTGTGAGGGGCCCTGGTGCGATGCCCAGCACACACACACAGCACAACACCCAGACAAAGACGTGAACAATTTATACAGAAGCGTTGCCTAACCGCCATCACACAGCTTAAAGCTGTTCTTCCTTCCAGCCTTGGCTTTTCCCACAGGGGCTAAATATTCCACAGATGTTGGGTTTTGTGGGTGCTGCTTAATCACACGCCTCACTTCTCCAAGTTCTGATCCAGTTGAGAAACAGTCACAGGAGATGAGCGGAGATCAGAATGTCAGCTTTTATTGCTGGTCCAGATGGGCTGAGCCCCAAGGCCCAAATGGGTTTCCAATTCTCCTCCCTGACTTGAACTCACCCACCCACTCTCAGCGGAGCAGCTGGGCTATTGAAGTCCTGCTGGCAGGGGCCGGGCCAGCCCTGGTGCTGTCAGCAGTAACAGACACTGCAGGCCGCAGAGCCGGCTTGGTCCCAGAGAGACATCCAGAAGCAGGCTAGCAGTGTGTGCCTGGTGCCCGCCACCCTCAGCGCAAACCCAAGATGCCCCGTCTCCCCTCCCAGTACAGGGCAGTTGTCAGGGGTTCCAAGGTTCTCCTCGATATATCCAGGAGGACGTCAGTGCCTGTTTCTTAGACTGGTGGGAGAAGGGCGAGTGGGAAGCTTTCCCCTTCCTAAAAGCCTTCGACTCTCCAGTGCATAGGATTTAAGCCCTCCGTATTCCACGAAGCAGCTCTCAACTTTAAGGCCGTGTCCACCGAGAGTGAACCTGATGCAAAGGACAAAAACTGAACAGTCAACATCCAAAGCTACAAATGGGTCAGTTTCCCTCGCGTGACAGGAAATCCTGACCTAGGCAGGCCAGGTGGGCATCAAGTGTGTGAAGCCTCAAGGGACCCGGGGGCTGCAGTCTTCCGGGTTCACCTTCCTTAGGAGATGGCTTTGCCTGCACCTGCAGGAGTGGCTTCCACCTCTAGGTTTTGTCCATGCTCCCGGCAGAAGAGAGGGACAAGGAGATGCTTAGGTCTGCCCTTTATATCAGGAAGAAAATGATAGCTTTCCTGGAAAACTCACTCAGTCAGTGTAGGATTGCCTCATTGCCCCACCTCTGTCAAAAGGAAACTTATAAAATGTATTTTGCAACTAGGAAACAGCAGATTTTAAATAAAGGAAAAAGGAATGAATACTGGCTAGAGAAGGCCCACTAAAAAGTCACAAAACAGTGATGAAAAAACAGAACATCTTGTCAAAAAAAATTACTTAAAAAAAACTAGATTTTTGCAAACATTTCAAAAAGAGATTACCCCTGAGCAATCCATTTTAGAGCTGATACACAGCTGGCGAGCATCACCTGATGCCTAACCCTAATAAAGAGAAAATGCAGGCTAAATTAATTGATTAAAGCTACGCATGAAGCTATTGTACAAGCTGGAAAAAAAATCTTTTATCTCTTTCCTTTTCTTGATTTCTCCTTTTGTCTTACTGCAACGCATGTTCCTGTAACTTCTTAAGAAGTTTGGAGAAGTGAACTTTCTCAATGTGTGTGTTAGCATCTTTGAGCTGCCTTCTCAGCCGAAATTTAAAATTCAGGGGTCGGCGAGATAGTTTAGCACACCGAAGCGCCTGCTCAGGCAATTTCAGGGAGAGTGGTTCAATCCCCAGCACCACAGGCTGTGCCACCCCCCCCAGGGTGGGCTGAGCCAATCAGAGTCCAGGTGTGGTGGGGCACGCCTATAATCCCAGCGCTGGGAAGGCTAAAAACAGGAGGATCACTACGAGTCTGAGCTCTTCAAGCCCTTAGCATAAAGAATACACATGCCTGAGAGAAAATAAGAACCTGGAATTCCAGACAGGGAAAAAGTCATCCGTAAAAGAATAAAAAGTGAGACACACACTTGACTTTGGATTCCAAGGTGTCAGTGTTTTCAAAGTTCTGAGAGAAAATGACTGAATTAAAAGTATATATATATAATGTATTTGGTTGTTACAGGACCTTGCTATGCAGCTCAGGCTCAGAGCGATCCTCCTGTCTCAGCCTCCCCGGTACTGGGATTACAGGTGTGCACCACCAGGCCGGTGGTCAGCTCGGCGCACCCGGGGTTCCAGAGCTGGCACAGCATGTGGTACCGGGGATCGAACCTGGGTCCTTGCACTTGTCAGGCAGGCACTTAGACCCCCAAGCCATCTCCCCAGCCCGACCTTCGCTTTCCACACTTCTAAGCTACTGTGCGAATCCTTGTTTTCCAAGGGTCTTTGTGCCTGCAGTCATTCCTTTCTCACAGCACCGCTCATGTTTTATAGATACAGCATCTTCCTGTGCAAGGCTTCACAGTGCTCCTCCAGCTGGGAACTGCGGCTTCCTCAGAGGTCTCGCTTTCCGTTTGTTTATCTTGGTCTTTCTCGTTCATATTTCAGGCTTCCTCAAATAGCTCTAGCTTATGGCTGCCCATTCATATTAAAGAATGAAGTGGTAGAAAGTTTCCTGGGCGTTCTGTGGGCCTGGATCAGGAGAGATGAATGGGGGGCTTTGTTAGCGAGCGGGCAGCCCTTTGTGCCCTGAGACTCCCAAATGTCGGCCCGCAATGTGCTTTCTTGTACGATGCCACTTTGAAATTAAATAGTCTGCCCATCTCCTGCAGACTATTTAATGTCTTTAAAGAAAACCCTGCATTTGCAAGAAAGGGGCAAAATGGGGGCAGGGCGGACACCTGTCTTGGGCAGTGTGCAGTCCAGGTCGGGGAAGCGCGCTGCTCTGTCACAGACTCTCAAAGGAATCCAGGTGCCACAGAGCCCAGCCCGTCCAAATTCAAGCTTTTCCAGGCTCCCGCAGGCTGCAAGGCCCGTCCTGTGCATTTGAGGCACCACCCTCGCCTGTCCAGCCAGGGCACCAGTCTCGCCCAACCAGCCACCTGGAAACGAGTCGGGAGCTCAGGGCCCACAACGAGCTCCCTCGTTTCTTGTCTTTTCTTTTTTTTGGTGGAACTGGGAATTGAACTCAGGCCCTTGTGCTTGCCAGGGAAGCACTTATTCCACTGAGCCATCTCCCAGCCCCTTCTCTTTGTTGGAGGACTTCATGCTAATTACTTAGGAGGTGTGCATTTCTGGAGAAAGAGAAAATAGGCCCTGG
Organism: Ctenomys sociabilis; assembly: GCA_004027165.1. Lineage (NCBI taxonomy): Eukaryota > Metazoa > Chordata > Mammalia > Rodentia > Ctenomyidae > Ctenomys > Ctenomys sociabilis. Next base: position 28,841 of record PVKA01017515.1, read on the forward strand.
TGGGGAGCCTTCAGTCCATCTCCTTGGAGTGGAATTCCTACCTGCCTTCCAACAGAGAGGGCTGGACATGGGATGCATTCCCCTTTACAGTTTTGTGTGGTTGAAAAACATGGGGCACATTTAGATGTTTTTAAAATTTATTACACTAAAGACACACGACCATTAACCCCCGCGAAGACATTCCCTAGTCTTGGAACACATTCATCTTATCGTGCTCGCCACTTTCCAAAGCAGGCTTGGAAGCCCTCGTTCACATATGGCTTTCGTTGTGCCGCTGCAGCTGCCTGCACGGCCCGAGCTGATTCAAAACATTTCCCTTTCATGGTCATTTCGACTCTGGGGAGGAGCTGGAAATCGCACCACACCAGACCCAGGGAATAAGGTGACTCAGGACACAGCGTCATGGTTTTTATAAGCCCACTTTGCTGTTGGATGGCGCTCAGCAGCGGCAGCATTCGCTGTATTTCTGATCATAGCTCATAAAGACACAGAAGAGAACTTACAGACCTGCCTCGGAAAGAGACATGGCCTACTAGCATCAGAAGCCGGGGAGCACTGTGAGAGGGTTCACGGCGATGTGGGGCTGTGAACTGTGGTCCCTGTGCTTGCCTAAGCAGGCGCTTTAGTCCACTAAGCTACCTCGCCGGCCCCACGTCCTATTTTAGATCAGCCCCTGTGTATGGATAGACAGGAGCAGGCTGTGTAGTCTTTTAATCAGTGGGACACATATGAAATCCAAAGATATGCAGATAGGGAAGAAAAGCCTTTTGGTTACACAACGCAGGCTTCGGTGTCCACTGATCATATTTTAAATACGAGATTGAAATCATTCATGACCTTAAGTCACCTCGTCAGAATCCTAAGAATTTTAGAGATTACACTCAGGGAACCGCTGGCATCTTAAGAAAAAACTGCAGATGGAATTTGGATGTAAACAAACCTTACTGAAACCCTCAATCAACCCTCTGCTTCCTCCACATGTTTTCCCACCCCAGCAGCTGCCCCTCCTCAGATGGCTCCCAGCACTCCTGGCTGGATGTTCAATAAAAGCCGGGCATAGTGGAGTCCACCTGTATCTCAGCATCACTGGGGAGGCTGAGGCAGGAGGACCTCTGTGAAGTTCAGTGGGCCAGCCCGGGCTACATACTAAGAACTTGTCTCACAAAACAGCAACAAAGTAGCATTAGAATTGACTTGAATTGCAACAACGGAACTGGATTCCAGCAGTCTTACCCACAGCCAGGCCAAGACAGGAAACCCAAAGCATGACCCAGGTGGACAGATCCTAGCTTGTCCCATGCAAACACTTTGTTCCTTTCCTGCGGGAACTTCCAAGCTGCTGTCATGATGACCTCCACCCCCCCGAGCCTGATACTTTGCAGAGCCTGAGTAAACACGTTCATCTCCCCTGCGGAGCTTCCGCTGGGCTGGGCCCTGACCCCTGGAGACAATGTTGGAGGAGAAAAGGACCGTTGGATAGGTACTCTGCGAAGCACCAGGACAGGACAGGAGCCTGCCACTCAGGGATGACGCTTCCAGCCTTCAGCTCCGGGCACAGGCCACTCTCTCTGCTCCTTAGTGGCACAGGATGGGAGGAGCCGCCCCCCCCCCCCCCATTGCATCTCCACCAGGCTATTAGGCAGGCAAAAGCAGAATCAGGACAGCATCTGGGAGCAGATCCTGGGGGGGAAGGGGGAAAGAAACAGCAAACTGGGCAAGCCTTGAACCCCCCTCTTGTGGCAGCCCCCATGAGAGACAGCTTCCCTCTCATGGAGGGGACACAGCTGCAATCTTTTGTTACACTGGCTTACCACTCAGAAAGCACAGCCCAAAGGGCCAGGGAGATGGCTCAGTAGGATAAGCACTTGCTTGGTAAGCACAAGGGCCTGAGTTCAATCCCGTTCCACCAAAAAAAAAAAAAAACCAGCACAGCCAAGGATGCAGCCTCAAAGCTGAGCTGTGGTCCAGGGTGGACCCTGAGGTGACTGTTTCCAAGGAGCTCTGCTCGTTTATTCCAGTTGCTTCACCCTGAGAGATAGGCTATCCCAGCCACTGGTCTCCCTCCCTCCTCTGGCTGGTTCCTGATCCTGCTTCCTTCCAGGTCTCTCTTCTCAGTTCTGCATCACAGACCCATCAGGAAGACTCCAGAAAGATTGAGTGCCCCGCACTCAATCTATGTCCCTCCTGATCACTCACATTCCCATGTCAACTGACACAGCCCCTGCAATGGTGGCACTGTTATCCCCATTCTAGAAAGGCGAACCTTAAGCCTTCAAGGACCCCAACCCACCACACCTCGCCTGGAAACTGTCAAGAGCCCAGATATCCCTGCCCCTCGTGGGTGCCTTCTTGTGCAGGCGCAGAGTGACTCAGGGTTGGAGGCGAGGCTCTACAGATGCCTCCTTGGGTGTGGTGACGTTTTCTCCATGCCCCAGGACACGCCCATGTCTATGCCTCTGTGGGAGAGGCGCGGTGACTGCAGGGAGCTCCCTCCTATTGTCCCTCAGCCCTATGGAGGGAGCCTAGGGGGTTTCCAGAGGTCACCCCAACCGGAGGAAGGGGTCCAGGAATCCCACTGAGGGTCAGAGTGGCCAGGGGGCTCTCCAGACAGAGAGCAGGGACCCAGCTAAGGTGCCATTCCAGGGCATGAAGGTTCTGGCTACTGGGAGCCCCCACCACCAATGTGACACTGTGGCCCCTTTCCCCAGTGAGGACACTGAGGCCACAGAGCAACCAAAAGTGAGGCCATCCGACTTCCCATGGCCCCTGGAGCAGCCAGGCTTCTGGAGAGCTGAACCCAGTCCCACACCCCGCGGTGTTCCCCAGCTCACCCGGAGCAGTGCCGCAGAGGGGCTTTGACACTCCTTGCTTTTCTGGGGCCACCAAGGGACTCTGGCCTCTGGATCTGGGCTCCTTGGGGTGTGACATGGGAAGTCACTAAGCACTCCGTGAATTCCTTTACCCTTCCCCCTCCCCCCAATACCTGAGTCTCCAGCCTTTCTCCCTCTCTCACCTTGGGTCTACCTGGCCCAATTTGGAAGTTGGCCATCCTCTGTCCTTCTCAGGGCCCTCAAAGACGTGAGTGCTTCTCCCTGCCCCCCATCTCCCCTGGTTGGGGGCCGCTCGGAAGGATGGCTGCAATGGGTGCCCTTCTCGCTTTCCTCGGTTGCCCCATCAAGCCGCCAGGCCCCACTGCCTTCATTCAAGTCCTGAGCTCCATGACACTCCAGGAAGGCGAGACTGACAGGAATCTCACCTCCCAGTGATCTACGGGGCTGGATGGTCACCAAAATGCAGTCAGCCCAGTCCAAGGAAGGATATTGGCGTCGGCTCACCACTTGCACTGGACAGAACCAGTCCTGATGGGCGCTGGAGGGTAGGGGCGGCCAGGATAACCTCCAGCTGCAGGGTGGAGGACAGGTGGCCCTGTCTACGCCTGTCCCCACGCTGCTCAGTGGAATCCTCTGTGCCTGGAAGGCCCTGCAGACCTCCTCAGTCCATCTACGCGGCGTGGGTGGGCCAGGTCCCTCTGCACCGCAGCCAGGTGTGGTAATCCTCGACCAACCCTGGTCCCAATCACAGCCACAGCAGGAGTGGATTCCAGGGCTGTGTGGGTGAAACTGGCAGACAAGGTGCTGGTAGGGAGCACCCTAAATCGACACAGAGCTCGGCATGGGTGAAACAGGTAAAGGGGGGATCTGGAGCCTGAACGCCCACCACCATCTGTACATGGGATTCCCTGGAAGCTGGGGGGGAGGGGTACTGAGAACGAGGCCTAGGTCAGGAAGGTGCTCTCCCTTGAAAGACCCAGGGACCCTACATGCACAACTCCCTCCTCCTCAGGCAGGGCACACCTGCAGCATGTGGGGCATGGAGGCCTCAGAAATGAACACTGCCCAGGAAGCCCTTCCAGGGCCAGTGGGAGAGAGGCAGGAAGGGAGGGAGACAGACCCCCAGGAGCAGGGACAGGCTTGGAGGTGCAGGGGGCATCCTGGGGTCAAGAGACCTGCAAACAACGGAGGACTCCTGTGTGGCCTGTCCTAGGCCTGTCCCCTCCCACACGGCTTTTCCTTTTCTCCTGGGAATAGCCATGGAAGCTCCTCAAGGGTTCACACCTTCAACTTGCCTGGTAGCCTACACCATGTGCTCCCAGGGGGACAGTGAGCCGCCCACACACACACTCCAGGCAGAATCCAGGAGGCTCCCTGGGACACAGGGCAGAACAGACTCACAGGAGACGCCAAACCCCACTACGCATGTGCGCTTTATCCTGCATAAGCCCCCCTACTGTGCATATGCGTTTCTGAGCCCGTCCTGCGCTTCCTCCTCCACCTTGAGCTCCACCTCAAGCTGCTCCCTCGATCTTTCACAACATAATGTCCCCAGGCCACTGCAAGTGTGCTGCTGTTCCCCAGGGATCCTGAGCCTGCCTGGCACCCCGAGGCCTCACTGGTGGGAGCCCTGCATTCTCACTGCACCAGCTGCCCTGATTTCTCCAGGGATGGGAGCTGCTCCTACCTCAGGACCTTTGCACTTGTAGTTGCTTCTGCCTATGAACTCTTCTCCCCCCATTCCCTTTGCTTGGCCAGCTCCTATTTTGGTCAGGTTTGGGGTTCCCTGACCCCGTCTTTCCCAGGAAGGACACACTGGCACGCTTGTTTCTGCCCTCCACTCTCCTCCTTCTGGCTGCCCAAGGGCAGGGATCTGGAAGCTCTTGAGCAACAGTCAGCCCCACCCTGTGCCCACAGCAGTGGGAGGAAGCGCTCCGGGCGTGGAGCACCCGCACCTGGAAAGAAAAGCTGAGGAGTACTTGGGAGAGAGATAAGGTGGTCAGAGGGCAGGAAATGAGTTGCCAGAAGTTGAGCGCTGAGGCTGCTGATCAAAGGCACCGGAAGTGGGCTGGTTTCTTCCATAGCAGAAGAATCAGATCAAAGCCACACTTTCCCGTCGGGTGGGGCTGGCAGTTGGTTCACTTATTCACTCAGCCCTGGGCGAATCAGGCCATCCTTCATCAATCCCGGAGCACCTGTCTGTGTGCCCGCTGCTATGCTCTGAGGTCCTGGAGAGGGTAGAAGTGGGTCATGCCCCTCCTCCTCCGAGTCTGTGGGTGTCCGGGCTCCCGCCTAGACGGCTTTCCACTCCGACGCTGTCCAGGTAATGAGTCACAGGCAGCAGTTTTTAAAATGCAAGTAGAATGGAACAGAAAATGCCAGCAGATCCCACACAGGCGGGAGGCACATTTGGTTATGTGTGTGAGGAGACCTGGATCCCCAGAAGAGGCGTTTCTTATCCCTAGGTCACAATCGAAGAAAGTTTGGAAAACACTAGACTTTAAGCATCATTTAAATAAGTGCATTTCCATAAGCCTCTAAGCAAAACCAAGAATAGGGAGCATGCAGAAACCTTCAGAAGCCTGTGAGACAAGCGACAGGTTGGACCCACTGGGCTAGGGACAGGAAGTCCTCCTTGGAGGCAGGATGCTTGGGACAGGAGGCACAGAGGAGAACTGGGCAGAGGAGAGGAGGAAAATGACCAAGGGGGAGGAGAGGCAGAGGACTGTTGGGGACATGGTGATGGGGGCCTGTCACAGGAATAGTGGAGATAGAGGATAATGGTGTGGGAAATCTCAGGGTTGGAGGAGCAGCCAGGGTGGGTGTAGGGGCAAAGGCAAAGGGGAATGCAGACCTGGCAAAAGGCTTGGGCCACCCCAAAGCCAGAAGCAGCCTGGGGGTTCCTTCGCTGTGGACCCAGCAAGAGCTTGCTGAGCTGCCTGCAGGCCAGACTGGGGTCAGGGCAATGTGAAAGCCCTGCACAGTCCAGACAGGAAGGGTTCCCACAGGCTGCCACCTGCCCAGTCACCCGGAGCTTCAGGGCAGCTCCCAGGCCCAACTGCTGTGACCAGGATGAGCAGGGTCACTGGTTGTGGGTGTCCCCAGAGCAGAATGAGCAGGTGACCCAGAGGTGAGCAGGGAAGGGGCTTAGAGGGTGTCGGGGAGCCTAGAGGGTACTGGTGGCAGAATACATGGCCTTCTTCACCCAAGGCTGTGGGTCATGCTGGCAGCTAGCACAGCTACACTTGGCTTAAGGACAGGGGTCCTGGTGGGAGACAGGGACCTGGGTAGGGACGCATGCTGGCCCTCTCTGCCATGGCCGTCCTCTGCAGCCTCCAAAGCACTCTAGGTCCCCTGTGGCCTCTATATCTGATTTAGGGCCACGACCCTCAAATCCCTACCTGCAGCCCTCTTATCTCCCACCCTGTGTCAGCTGCCATCCCACCCTCTCGCCCTGCTGCACCTTGAGCACCTCCAGTCGGGCCCCAGCCCCACATCAGACTCCCAGCTTCCCTATGGGGTAGCAGCACCCCGGTCACACTGCCTCCAGGAGGCAACCCCTGCTGGCCACAGCCCTCAGTCCTGCTTCCCCTGTCCTCTTGAGGGGCTCTCTCTGCCCCATCCCCCCTTGCCCCATCCCCACACCAGCTCTTGGCTACCTTCCGACACCCCAGTGCCACCCAGAGGAGCCTCCTGGACACAGTCAGCCTGAAGTACTTCCGGGGTCCGGGCTGAAGCCTTTTATGTACTACAGACTGGTGCACTGCTCACTCCCAGCTAACCCACCCACAACCTCTGCTTTTGTTCACCTAGCAAATACCCTTCCTGCCCCACTCAGCCCTCCTCCTCCAGAAAGCCCAACCTGATTACCCCCTTCGGAGCGGCCCAAACGCCTGCCCAGCAGAGCTTCTGTCCAACCACAGCTCCATCTCCTGCATTTACCATGAGGAACTTGGCTTCCTCTTTGCCTCTCTGCCACCTGGGCTGTTTTTGGGAGTTCTCCCAAAGAAAATGGCCGGGCAGGGGTGACCCAGGGCTCTAACCCCCAGGTGAACCGTTGCCCCTCCATGCCTCCTTTTCCCCATCTGGAGCTTGCAACTCGCAGCAGGTCCATGCCAGCTTGAAGCTACTGGGATTCCAGCCACAATCCCACCAAGAACACGTCTGGAGCCAGCACAAGGACCAGTGGGCAGTGGAGAAAGCGCACGGCGCTTGGGCACAGCATCCCCTGCCAGCGTCTGCCCTGAGCACCTGTAACTCTTCCCCTGTGTGGGAGACTATAAAGAGAAAGGCAATCAATTCCTCAGTGCTGGGGCCCTAACCGGGCCCCAGGCCGCCACTGGCCTGGCCCCGTTCACCAAGCTGAGGCTGGCGTGGGTAAGCACACACGTGACCACCACGATCCCACAAGCAGAGGGCGCGGCCGGGTCTACTGTGAGTCCGGATTCCAAGTCCAGTGCTCTCCTCAGAGCCCTCCGCGTCCCCAGGTGACCCTGCCACCGCATTCCTGTGGTTTGGGGCTTGCTGCTGTGGCCTGGTGACTGCAGTCTTGGCTCTGTCCCTCCAGAGAGTGGGGAGGGGGCTCAGGGGCCCAGTTCCTCCTCCAATGAGATTCCCCGTGGTCGTCTCTGCTGAGGTGGCTGTGAGCATAGAACAAACAATGTGCGATCCAATTTCTCTGCTAACTGAGCCCCACCAGCGAGGATCTAAGCATCTCATGGGGCCAGGCTGTGCCCCTGACCCCACATCTCGACTTTCCGGTCAGCAGTAGAGCAGCCCAATTTCCAGGGCCCTGAATCCCTCTGCCAGCCCCCAACCGAGGACCTTAGCACTCAGGCACCCAGAGACAGGGAGCCCATCCTCTAGGGATGGGTCCATAGCAGCTGGGTCTGATGTTGCCACCACCAGCAGGCATGATTCAGGATTCCGGTTGCAAAGACCAAAGGGGTGTGGTAAACCCAGCTGTCTCCTTGCAGCAGAGTCTAGAGAGACCCATGACACCAGGAGCAAAGGGGGGAGCACAAAGAGGCAGAGGCACAAGCTTACCTCCCTCAGCCCTGGCACAAGAGCTCCCAGCAGCAAAGGCGCCTGCAAAGCTGCGCTTGGTGGCACACCTGTGTCATCTCTGCACTCGGGAGGCTGAGGCAGGGGGATTGTTGCGAGCCAGCCTGGACTATATGGTAAATTCAAGGGCAGCCTGAGCTACATAGCACTACCCTGTCTCAAAAACATCCGCAGCAACAACAAAAAGACCCCTGCACGTGTGCTTTCCAGTGGGCAGGTACCTGCCACAAGGACTGAAAAAAGACCCCAGCATAGACGGCCCCAGAGTCACTATGCTCAGTGAAAAAAGCCAGACACACCAAAGGTCATTTACTGTATGATCTCTTTTTTTTTTTTTTTTTTTTTTTTTGCGGAACCAGGGATTGATCTCAGGCTCTTGTGCTTGCCAGAGAAACACTTATTCCACTGAGCCATCTCCCCAGCTGATCTCTTTTATATCCAATGTCTGGAACAGGTAAAGCCATAAAGAGGGAGCACGTATTCGTGGCACCAGGCCTGGGGTAAGGTGCAGGGATGACTCTGTAGGTACCAAGTTTCCTCTGGGTGATAAAAATGATCTGAGCAACAGAGTCAGCGGCTGCACAATGCTGTAAAAGCACCAGGTGTCACCAGCGGTAAGTGTTCCTTCACTTGCATTCAACAGTAAAAGGAAGAAATGAAAGTCCTCCCCAGATGGCCCAAGACTCCTCTGGGTCCCTTTCCCCAGGGGCAGCCAATACCTGGCCCAAGGGAGGGCTGCTTGTACGGCTGGAACTTGGCTTCCCCGAGCTGGGCTGGCCTCCTCTGCTGATGCAGGATGCAGCCAGGCATGGGACAGGAGGGTCAGGCCACAGGCAGGGGCCTGGGGCACAGAGCCAGTGCTGCCTCAAAGGGCAGCTTCGCCCCAGGACAGAACAGAACTTCCCCTGGCCAGAGAACCAGGAACCCACCGTCATCGGGAAGATATGTCAGCCCCGATGGACGGAACACAGTTCATTCCGTTTGTGAATATGGCCTAGGATGCATGATTCTTTACTTGTGTGCATTGCTCTTACGCTGCTGTACAGCAAAGAATCACAGGTTTGGTAAAGTGGAAACATACCAAACCCATTTGTTAAGCCGTATCAGAACCCACTCCTCGAGTTCTTTTCAGGCTGTAGGTAGAATTCAGTTCCTGCAGTTGCTCTCGATCCCATGGTCAGTGATCTTATTTTTGTTTTTTTGGCAGAACCAGGGATTGAACTGAGGCCCTTGTGCGTGCCAGGCAAGCTCTTATTCTACTGAGCCATCTCCCTGGCCCCTGGCCAGTGATATTAAATCATATCCTTCTTATGCTTCTAGTCTCTCTTACCTGCTTCTGCTACCAGGTGGAAGAAAACGTCTTACAAAGAGCTCACCTGACTCGGAGAGGCCCACCAGGTCATCTCCGTTTTCTGAGACTCCAGGCTTGTGCCGGCACTCCATTAGCTACCTGACCAGGTAACCATTCTTGGGATACAGGAGCCGGGAACATCTTTAAAGTTCTGGCGCCACACCCCTCCCCAGTGGTCTTTCCCCAGGCTCTGCGGTGGTCCAGGTGCACCCACCCTCTCTTCTCTCCCAGACTTCACTCCGAGGACACTGTGCACCTCAAGCGCTTTGCAGACTGCCTGGACAGCAGTGAGTTCCAGCCCTCGATGAATCACAGGAGAAAACTGGGGCTTTCAGGTGTGAATCCTTTCCCCAGTTTGGGGAACACTTGGGTCCAAACTTATTCCTCCACATGGCCTCACAAAATCTTAAGAAATCAAGGCCTGGGACTTCTCATATGTCAGTGGTGAGCAGGTCTGGGTCCCTAGGACTCCAGACCCCTTCTGCCCACTGCAGTGAGGTCCTTGACTTCCACTCCTGGGTCTTCCCTACCCAGCCAGCAAACAGGGAATGGAAGGAATGGTGAGACTGGTTCTCCAGAGCAGGACGGGGAGGTAGCCTGTGCTGTAGCCAGGCTGGCTATAGGGGACGGTGGGAAATGTAGTCCCGTCATGGGGATCACACAGCCTGGTTACCAAAGTCACTTGTGGGCACTGAAGACAAAGGGCAATCAGGGACAACAGAACAGAGCTCCAGGAAGGCTGACAGGAGGGGGCGTTCGGGCAGCCAGGGAGGAGCCGGGCAGCCTCTCCTGTCCCTGTGATAGCTCACCTTGCTCCCAGCACCATGCCCTGGGCGCACAGCCGGCCAGGCCCGCTTCTCCTGGTCAGCTCCATCACTGCTGCCTGGGGGGATGGGCACCGATGCCCCCAGGAGCAGCCACACCTCTCCTTTTGGGAAGAAGTCATGCAGCATGGGGGCTCCAAGGAGTAGAGCCACAGCGCAGGGGGCACTTGGGATACAGAGGGCTGACTTCCTTTTGGATCTACCTGGCAGTATAAGGATCCACAGATTAGGACCCAAGACCACGTACAACTTTGGCCCTAAAACCTCCCAGCAGTGAGGAGGCAGAGACAGGAGGATTGTTGACAATTTGAGGCCAGCCTAGGCTACAGAATGAGCTCGAAGCCAGCCTGAACTGCAGAGTGAGACTCTATCTCAAAAAACGAATGAACAAGGGGCCAGGGAGATGGCTCAGTAGATTAAGCACTTACCTGGCAAGTGCAAGGGCCTGAGTTCGATATCCACTTCCACCAAAAAAAAAAAAAAAAAAAAAAGAAAGAAAAATGAATGAAAAAACAAACAAACAAAAAAAACCACTTGGGCTCAGAGACAGCCACTACAATGCAGATGTTTCCAGGGCTGCCGGGGCCATGCATGGAGCTGAGCTAGTGGACCCATGGTCTCCCCGTACCATCCCCACACTCAGCCAGGTCATGACCTGGGTTTCAGATTTAATGGCATCTGTCCAGCGAGATTCAGCCTCCAAGTGAGGGTGCATGGAATGGAAAAGGAAATTCTGGAACATAATACATACGTGTTTCTTGTCTTTTCTGTTTGTTTGATTTTGTTTATTTGTTGAGACAAGATCTTGCTATGTAGTGCAGACTGGCTATGTAACCCATGATGGTCTCAAACTCACTGGGATCTTCCTGCCTCAGCCTCCCAAGGGCTGGGGTAACAGGCATGCACCACCATGCCCAACACATATGTATTTCGAACTCAAAGTGTCTAAATGTACCCAGACTAATCTAGGCTCCCTGACTGGCTCTCACTGTGGGCCAGTCACAGCCCCTGTGTGAGTCAGTTTCTGGAAGGGATAAGGGTACTACCTGAGCCAGAGAATGTGACAAGAGTGACACCTACATACCCTTGGCCAGGACACTGCAGTTTATAATGAATGAGTCAAGTGAAATTAGCCTTCTTTTAAAAAGGACAACGAGCCAAATGGTGCATATCTGTAGCCCCAGCTAATGCAGGAAAATGAGGCAGGAGGGTCACAAGTTTGAACCCAGCCTGGGTAGATGAGGATCTGTGTGAAAATTTAAAAAATAAAGCCAGAGGTGGTGGTGCCTGCCTGTAATCCTAACACTCGAGGAGGCTGAGGCAGAGGACCACTGTAAGCTTGAGACCAGTTTGGTCTACAAAGTGATTTCAAGACCAGCCTGAACTGCACAGTGAGATCCTATCTTAAAAAAGACAAAATTTTAAGAACACATCAATAAAAAGGGCTTAGGATATAGCTCAAGGTGAGGCCCTGAATTCTCACCCAGATACCACAAAAGAAGAAGAAAGAGAAGAAGGAAGGAATGGGACAAAGGGACAATTTGCTTAAATGAACAATGAAACAGTAGAAAAAATAGCAGTTTCCCCCAATCTGAATTCAGTTTCATTTGGTATACAATAAAAAAAAATAGCAAACTCATAAATCCTATATATTGAGTGCTGCTATAAACATTTCCAAAAGTGAGGCCTCTCTTCACTGGGCTCAAGGTGAAAGCAGGAAGGAGGCAGGTCCTTGGGAAGGAAAATCATAAGAAAGAGCATTTGAGATACAGCCTGAAAGTGCTCCCATTGTTATATGATTTGGTTGCTAAAAAAAAAAAAAAAAAAAGTGTGTACTGCCAAGATCCTTTCTTTTCTGTCCTTCAAACAACAGGCCAAAAAAGAGAACATTTTTAACTTGCTTAAAAATCTTCTAAATGAAGAGTTTGAGTGGGTTTAAAATTCATTTGCTAAAGGTATTAAAATGCAACATATTCCAATGTCTTTGCAAGAACAACTGATTGACATGAGGGAAAATGGAAATTTGCACACAGATTTTGAATAAAATCTTTGCATAACTGGTGGATTGGATAGAAATTTCATGTCACAATTTCTGAAGCTCAGCCCACGACGAGTCTTGTCCATCTGTATCTAGGTATCTTCAGCTGTGACGGCCATTAAACCAGAACAGTGAAATAAACCAGGCTTAGGATAAAAACGTGCAAACCATTGCTCCACAAAGTGTAAGACCAGGATTTTCAAAGCTAAGCAAGTGTGTTCAATCACTGCAGCTCCTGGTATGAGAGCAAAGCAGGGCTCACTAAGTGAAACGCCCTAAAAATTACTTCTAAGTACTGTTCACCTTGAAGCCTTCTAGCCTTGCTCTCCTCAAGCCTCCACTCAGACGTCCAGGGGCAGCTCGGGTGACACAGCTGCCACCCTCCCTAGGGCTCCGCGGCGCCTTAGTACGACTTTACCCACTGCCCTCCCAGCCCCAGCTCATCGAATCCTACATGGGGACACCAGCGAGGGCCGTAGCCTGTGGGGATCTGCATGGGATGCCCTCACTGCTGACCAACCTGCCCAGTGACCCCGCCTAGTGGCTGGGTGTCCCCCCACACACACACACACACTGGGACTCCCAAGGGGGGCATCGGGGGTGGAAAGGGAGGGGTGGGCTTCCGGCCTGCACCTCTACCGCAGGGGGCTTCCAGTCCTGGCCCTGGGAGCCATGGGTGCTGAGTGGGGCACAGCATGCTCCAAGCTCCTCCTCTCCTCCGGCCAGTGAGAAAGGAAAGGAAGACGAGCCAGTGCCTCCTGATTCCTAGGGCCCCAACCACCTCAGGGGTCCCTGCTTTACCGAGGTGCGCCCCCACCCACCAGCACACCCGCACGGGCAGGCCGCGCCCACCTGTACCAGCTCCGGACTAGGCCACGACACAGGGCATTGGGGACCCCCACAGAACAGGCGGGGCGCCAGGGTCAAAGCCACGTGCAGGCCGGGGGCGGGGGGGGGCGGGCCGGGGCGGGGCCTCGCTCCTCACCTGGCGCCCGGGAGCCTCGCCCGCCCCGCAGCAGCTGCCGGCCGCCGTCTCACAGGTAGGGGCCTCCGTCCTGCACGGAGAGCTGGGGGCGCGTAGTCCCTTCCCCGACGCCCGGGCCCCGGCCGGCTCCCCACCTGGCTGGGCTCGGAGGGACGCGCGAAGAAGGGGGAGGAAGGAGAGGGCCGGCGCCCCCGCCCCGTGTCCAGCTCTTTAGGGAACTAAATCTGCACCCTTGATGGACGGAGAGGGGAACGGAGGTCACAGGCCTTCGGGAGAGCCCTGCGCGTTGCTCCTGGGCCTCCTGCGCCTCCCGGGCAGCGGGCCTTTATGGGGCACCGGAATGGGCTGGTTCTGAGCAGGGTCTGAGGAGCGGGGAGGGGGCCCTGGAGGCTATGTGCTTGATGGGGAAACCCAGCTTTATCCTCTTCCTTCGCCTTGGAGAGCTGGGGAACAAGGAGGAGGCATGTGAATGGGGAGAGGGACCCTAAATGGACTCAAGATAGGCGCCCAGGCAAGCCCAGGACCTCCTGCCCTGGACAGCTTAGAGCTTGGGCTACAGGGAAAGCGATGGTATCCAGAAATCCAAAGCTCAGATGCTGCCTAGGACCTGGTGACTGAAGGAGGGTTGGGGGCTTATCTCAGCCCACCAGGGCAGCTGCTGGTTGCTCCAACCCCCGGGGAAATCCTCAGCCTCTCATGCGGCCCCTCCTCTCAGAACCACTGAGAGCCTCAAGTGAGTTATGGTTTGTTTTTCAATACTGAAGGTTAATCCCAGGGGCAGGCACTGAGAACCATTCCCAGCCTTTTCTTTATTTTCTGTTTGGAGACAGGGTCTCACCAAAGTGCCCAGGCAGGACTTGAACTTGCAATCCTCCTGCCTCAGCCTCCCAAGGTAGGGTATGGCAGGTTTGTGCCATCACACCTGGATGAACCTAGCGGGTTGGCACAGAGCTGCATCCTGGTCACACACTCCTCAGAGCCAGAGCCCTGCGAGGTGCTCTCTGGTCCTGGCCCAGTATACCCAGGACAGGCTTTGGCCAGCTGACTCCATGTCCACAATGCCCCCAGGGAGGATCTGAGGTGGGCTCCATCCACTCCATTTATAGGCATTTGTCCCCTCCAGAGCCAGGCGAGAGCCAAGCCCTATAGGACTAGGCTAGCTGGCCTGGCATTTGTCATCACTGACTGTGAGGCCTGAAGCACACCATACCCCTCTCTGCACCTCAGTAACTACTCTTTTGAGTAAGATTTATTTATTAATTATTTTTATGTCGAGGGGTGTTCTATCACTGAGCTATGTCCTCAGCCTCCTTTATTTTTATTTTGAGATGGTCTCACTAAGTTGCCCAGGCTGGACTCAAACTGGTGGCCCTCCTGCCCGAGACGAGCAGCCTGCACTCCTGTGTGAGCTATAAACCTCTTCTGGGAAGGCAGGAGCCCTCCTCCTCATGTCACGAGGAGGACACTGAGGTTTGGGGTCTCACTGAAGGGCCAGGCCCAGCTTAAATCTGAATATAAAGACTCCTGTCTGTCTTCTCTTGGCCCTAGCTGGTCCCACATGGACTGAAAAGGAAGCAAGTGGGAAAAGGGGGATGGGGAGATGCGTTGGGGGATGGGGAGCAGGGGTGGAGCCTCTGTACCATTTTCTTGGCCGCCTCTGAGCCTCTTCCCTCCTCCTCATCTCCATCGGGAGGACAGCACATGGCACGGTGCTTAGACAACAGAGGGAACTTCCACAGTAAGAGAAAGGTGGAAGTTGGGAGGCTTCCCCAAGGGATGAACCCCAGGGAGCAAACTGCGTCTGATGGTGTCACACACCTGCCCACCCAGCTCAGCACTCCTCCAGGGCTCCCCGTGCTCCCCAGAGCTGGGCTGGCAGCAGCCTGGAGCCTGCAGGGCCCTCCACCCACCTGCTGCTCTGTCCCCTGGGCGCGCAGCAATGCTCTTGTCTGCCCACTGGGCTTCGCAGGCCTTCTCCTCCAGGAAGTCCCCCCACCCACCCCCTGCTCCTTCTGCTCCCTGGGGACTCCGTCTTGGCTCACAGCTGAACACCGCTTGTCCTTCACCACTCAGCCAAGGCCCAGCCCGGCCCTGACGCTGCTGGCAGCAGGGCCACAGGCAAGTGACTTGTCCCCTCTGTGCCTTCCTGGCCTCATCTCAAATGGGGCAATGACAGGAAAAGCACTGTGCATGCAAGGAAGCACTCGGCAGACGCTGGCTGCAGTCAGTAAACACCGGGGAAGCCGCTTAAGGGTTACAGCAAGCCAGCAGGGTTGCAAGCATCTTACCAACATCAGCCTGTTTCACAGGGAAGGAAACCCAGGCAAAGAAAAAAGTGGGGGAACCAGCTCATAAGTGGGGGGACCAGGGTGCAAAGCCTGGCAGGGTGGCTTCAGCCACACGCAGGCGTTCACTCCCTAGTTCCCTGGGGGTGAGGATTGCTTCCCAGGACCCATGCATGGGAGGCAAGTGCTCTACCCCTGAGCCACATCCTGGCCCTTTTTAAGAATTTTTGTACTTTTTTTTTTTCATGGTACCAGGGATTGAACTCAGGACCTTGTCCTTGCTATGCAGGTGCTTATGCCACTGAGCTATCTCCCTGGTCCTAAAAACTTTTTCGATCCTCCCACCTCAACCTCCAGAGTAGCTAAGATGACGGGCAGGGTAGCAGCTTCCATACTTTTACATTAGGGGGACACTGTGCCCGTGTCTGGGGTAACAGAAGTTGCTCAGGTCCCCCGCTTGGCTCTTTCAGGTCCTGGAGCTCCCACTGAAACCCGACAGTTCTGGGATGTAAGTGCAGCTGGTCAGAAGCCGGAAGCACGCCGCTCAGGACAGCACCCCCCCAAGTCGCGAGTGATGTCCGGCTCCCTGCTGGCAGGAGGCCACGCCAGCCCCTTGGCACCCTGTGTGGAGCCCAGAACAACCCTGCACGCAGCACCCAACCTGCCATGCCCTTACTACACCACGGGAGGTTGGGGGTCTCAGGCGCTGATAGCCCCCACACCCAGCAAGGGCCCCCCAAGCCCAGTCCTGCAGGCCCCACAGCCACACACCAAGGCCTCTGGGGCCCCACAGGACCTGGACTCTTATGTCGACTTCTCCCTGGAGACCCTCAACCAGATGATTCTGGAACTGGACCCTACTTTCCAGCTGCTTCCTCCAGGTAACAGGGGCTCCCCAGCTGAGGTTGCCCCAAGCCAGGATTCCAGGAGCAGGAAGCAGGAGCCTGAAGCCATAGGTAAGGAGCGCCTGCCTCGACCTTCCAGGCATGCATCATCATGCCCAGCTCTATAATGTGATTGTTAATAATAATGGAGCTTAGCAACCAGCTGGACAAAATCTTGAAAGTTTAGCAATCAGCTCTAAACAAGCTGGTACAAGCAAGACTATATACCAGTGCTCCAAGTCCAAAGGCCTTGGGAAATCCCTGCTGCTGGATTCAGTTGCAGGACTACTCTGAGGATGAGGGTGACAGAACCCCATTAAACAGATAGGAAAACTGAGGCCACCAGGGATTTTTAAATCCTCAGCAGCAATGAGTACAGCCAGAATCTAGAGTAACTTCCATAATAGAGCACCTACTACATAAAGTACCAGGACCACTCTAGCCTCCCAATGCAGCATGGACTTCCCTTTTTCTTTTCTTTTTCTTTTCTTTTTTT
>PVKA01017516.1:0-39355 GCA_004027165.1 Ctenomys sociabilis
TCTGTAGGACCTTGAACATGAATGAGTGTTGGACTTTGTCAAAGGCTTTCTCTGCATCAATTGAGATGATCATGTGGTTTTTAGATTTCAGTCTATTAATATAGTGTATTACATTTATAGATTTTTGAATATTGAACCATCCTTGCATCCGTGGGATGAATCCTACCTGGTCATGGTGTATGATCTTCTTGATGATTTGCTGTATTCTGTTTGCCAGGATTTTGTTGAGTATTTTTGCGTCTATGTTCATGAGGGAGATTAGCCTGTAGTTCTCCTTTTTGGTTGCGTCTTTACCTGGTTTTAGAATGAGTATTATACTTGCCTCCAGAAATGATTTTGGGAGGACTTCTTCCTTTTCAACTTCGTGGAAGAGTTTGTGGAGTGTGGGGATTATATCTTCTATAAATTTCTTGTAGAATTCAGCTGTGAATCCATCAGGCCCTGGACTTTTTTTTGTCGGTAGGCTTTTTATCACGTTTCGGATTTCATTGGCTGTTATCGGCTTATTGAGAGTTGTAATATCTTCTTGATTCAGTTTTGGTAATTTGTACCTTTCGAGGAATCTGTCCATTTCTTGTGTCTTCTATTCTGTGAGCGTAAAGATTCTCGAAGTAACTATTAATAATCTTCTGAATTTCCAGTGGGTCTGTGGTGATTTCACCCTTTTCATTCCTTATCGCTTGTACTTGAATTTTCTTTTGACTCTTTTTGATGAGGTTGGCAAGAGGCTTATCAACTTTATTTTGTTTTTCAAAGAACCAGCTTTTTGATTTGTGGATTCTTTGAACTGTTTTTTTATCTCAATTGAGTTAATTTCTCCTCTAATCTTTATGATTTCTTCCCGTCTTTGCGCTCTGGGTTTTGTTTGCTCTTCTTTTTCTAGTTGTCCGTGGTGCAACATTAAGGTGCTAATTTGTTCCCTTTCCATTTTCCTAATGTGTGAGTTTATAGCTATTATTTTCTCTCCAAGAACTGCTTTCATCACATCCCATAAATTCCGGTAAGTTGTACTTGGATTTTCATTGAATTGTAGATATTGCTGAATTTCTTGTTGAATTTCTTCTGCAACCCATTGATTGCTGAGTAGGGAGCTGTTTAGTTTCCATGAATTTAGAGGGTTTTTCTGGTTTCTTTTGTCATTCATTTCCAATTTCTTTGCATTGTGGTCAGATAGTATGCATGGGATAATTTCTATTTTCTTGCTTATACTTAGGCAAGACCTCTGGACTAGTATGTGATCTATTTTGGAAAATGGCCTGTGTGCAGCTGAAAAAAATGTGTATTCAGCTGTGGTTGGGTGGAACACTCTGTTTATGTCCACCAGGTCCATTTGTTCCAAGCTCTTGTTCAGTTCTGCTACTTCTTTGCTAATTTTTTATCTGGTTGACCTATCTTTCTGAGATATGGGCGTGTTAAGATCTCCTGTTAAGATTGTGTTCTTAGACATTAAGTTTTTCATGTCCCTTAAAATTTGTCTTATATAGTTGGGTGCTCCTGTGTTTGGTGCATAGATATTTATGATTGTTACTTCTTGCTCTTGAATTTTTCCCCTGACCAATATATAGTGACCTTCTTTGTGTCATTATATCATTCTTGGTTTGAAGACGAGACTGTAGGAGAACAGAATTGCTACTCCTGCTTTTTTTCTGAGGTGCTGGGGCATGCAGTATTGTTTTCCATCCCTTGACTTTGAGCCTATGAATGTCTTTTTCTGTTAAGTGCGTTTCTTGTATGCAGCATATTGTTGGATTTTGTTTCCTAATCCACTGTGCCAGTCTATTTCTCTTAATTGGAGAATTGAGTCCGTTTACATTGATGGTTATAATTGAAATGTGCTGATTTATGTTTGTCATGATATTTACGTGATAGTGTTTACTCCTTTGTTACCTGTGTTTAATTGACTGTCCTGTTTAGTGGGTTCCTTCCATTCTCTTGCATGGAGTTCTGGTCATTGTCATCTCTCTCTAGAACCTCTTTCAGCAGCCTGTGGAGGGATGGCTTTGTCATCATGAAATTCTTTAGTTGTTCTTTGTCGTGGAAGTATTTCACTTCTCCATCAAAGTTGAAAGAGAGTTTTGCAGGGTATAGTAGTCTGGGCTGGAATTTGTTTTCATGTAGGACTTGAAGAACTCTGCTCCATGCTCTCCTTGCCTTCATTGTTTGTGTAGAGAAGTCGGCTGTAATTCTGATGGGTTTTCCTTTGAATGTGAGCTCCTTCTTCTCTCAAGCAACTTTCAGTATATTATTTTTGTGTTGGATTTCTGGGATCTTAACTATTATATGTCTCGGTGTGTTTCTACTTGGGTTGAGGTTATTTGGTGTTCTGTATGCTTCGGTGACCTGAATGTTGGATTGTTTCCTAATATTTGGGAGGTTGTCTGCTATTATTTCTTCCCAAATTCTTTTTATTTCATTTGTATTGACTACTTCATTCTCGTTGATACCAATTATTCTCACATTGTTCATTCTGGCGTCATCCTGCAGGTGATGGATTTTTTTTTCCTGCATTCTTGTTGTTTTTAAGAGATCCTTTCTCACCTTTTCACTAGCTGCTCCGGCATCTTCAATATCTGAAGCTCTGTCTTCGCTTTCACTCAGACGATTTTGTAGACTCGTGATTGCTATATTTAGTTCTTCTATATCTCTTTGAGTATGTTTCATGTGTTCTATTACTTTTCTGTATTGCTCATTCAAGGAATCCATCATATTTCTGATCTCCTCAATTTTTTTATCCATGTCTTCTTTAAGGATAGTTATTAATTATTTTTCTGCTGCGTTTCTTCCAAATTAGAGTTTCTCTGTATATTTCTGGACTCGTTTCAGTATTTCAGATCGTACGACTTCAAAAAGTTCTTTTTTGATTTCAGACCTTATTTCTGCTTTGAGTTCCTCATGATCTTTCTGTTGTTGTTTCTTTGCTTCTGATGCTGTTAATTCATATATATCATTTGGAATAGTGCTCTCTGCACTTGTTCTGGGTCAGCATCGTTTTTCCACCCAATGTTTCTGGAATTCATTCTTTATTTCAGATTCTATGTATTCAAATATTTCTTTTTTAAATTGGGGAATTACTTCTCATTTTATTTCCTCTATAGCTTTCTGTTGTTGTTCCTTTGCTGCTGTATCTGTTACTTCATTCATTGCAGCTGAGCTAGTGTCCTCTGCCCTTCCTGATGGACTCGAGGTCTGGGATTGCATTTTTCCCCTTCTCTTTGTCATTTTGTATAGCACTGATCTTTGACCTTTGGTGTAGAGCTTTGGTGCAGCTATAACCTCAGCTTGTTATGAGATTCGGGTGCCAGTCTATTAAGTTTGAGATTTTCCAGGTATGCCTATCCTGAGTTTAGCTGTTGTGTTCAGTTCCTTTTTTGCTGCAGCTCCTTTGGTTCCCCTATGTTGGTTCCCAGGGTCAGCCCTCCTGTGTCAGGCAGGGCGTTCCCCACGTGGGTGGGCCTTTGCTCTGGTGGGTTTTCTGGGCTCACAAAAGGATAGTGGATGATCTTATTCACTGAGTAGGCTGTACTGAGCCGGCCAGCTTGTGCTGGCTCCGGGTCCACAGGCCGTAACCCAAGAAGGCTGGGAAAGGTCCCTCTGGTGCAGTGGGCCTGGAGCCCTCACTCATAGGCCAGGCTGTGCTGGGTTTCGGTCCGTAGCGTGGGACCGTGGATTCCTGAGAAATGTCCCTCCAGTGTGGCAGGCTTGGGGTTCTCACTCCAGGTAGACCTGCACTGGGTCTGGGGCTGTGGGGTGCGAGCAGTAATCACCTGGAAATGTTTCTCTGGCACAGTGTGCCTGGAGCTGTCACCGGGCCACAGGAGGTGACGGGCAGCTTAATCCTTGGGAAATGTATCTCAGGCACGACGGGCTTGAGGTTCTACATTCACTGACCTTTGATGCCCAGAGAATCGGAGAAATTCCCACTCAATCAGTGGGCTTTAGGTCAGGGGATCCGGGGAGGTGTTGGTGAGTGGGTCCTGAGGTTTCAGGCCAGTCACTGGCTTAGAGGGGTTGGGGACAGATACGCGAAGTGCATGTGGGAAGAAGCCAAAGGCTCTCCCTCAGACTCGCCACACTCTCACTGATCTGGGAAGCCTGGTGAGTCCTGTAAATTCGCTCTCGCTGGGCGAGCTTGGCACGGGAACCAGGAGGCCGCGGGAGTCAGCCACTGTCTCAGGCCAGTCTCTGGCTCGGCGGGGGCGGGCGGGATGGTGCAGGATGGCGGAGTTGGCCGCGTTGTCTCTGGCCAGTCTCAGGGGCTGGGCGGGTGGGGGCGGGATGGAGCAGCTCTTTCCCTATTCTTATTCCCTTTATTTCTCTCTCTTCTCTAATAGCTGTTGCTAAGAATTCCAAGATTATATTAAATAGGAAGAGTGATAGAGGACATCCTTGTCTTGTATCTGATTTAAGATTAAACGATTTCAGTTTTTCCGCATTGGGATTATATGAGCTTTTGGGTTGTCATCGATGGCTTTTATCAAGTTAAGATACAGTCCATCTATTCCAATTTTCTGTAGGACCTTAAACATGAATGAGCATTGGACTTTGTCAAAGGCTTTCTCTGCATCAGTTGAGATGATCATGTGGTTTCTAGATTTCAGTCTATTAATATAGTGTAGTACATTCATAGATTTTCGGATATTGAACCATCTTTGCATCCCTGGTCGTGGTGTATGGTCTTCTCGATGATTAGCTGTATTCTGTTTGCGAGGATTTTGTTGAGTATTTTTGCATTTATATTCATGAGGGAGATTGGCCTGTAGTTTTCCTTTTTGGTTGCGTCTTTCCCTGGTTTTGGAATCAGTATTATACTTGCCTCAAGAAATGATTTTGGGAGGACTATTTCCTTTTCAACTTCAATGAAGAGTTTGTGGAGTGTGGGAATTATATCTTCTATAGATTTCTTGTAGAATTCAGCTGTGAATCCATCAGTACCTGCACTTTTCTTTGTTGCTAGGCTTTTTATTGTGTTTCATATTTCGTTGGCTGTTATCACCTTACTGAGAGTTATTATATCTTCTTGATTCCGTTTTGATAATTTGTACCTTTCAAGGAATATGTCCATTTCTTCTGTGTCTTCTATTCTGTGAGCGTAAAGATTCTCGAAGTAACTATTAATAATCTTCTGAATTTCCAGTGGGTCTGTGGTGATTTCACCCTTTTCATTCCTTATTGCATGTACTTGAATTTTCTTTTGCCTCTTTTTGATGAGGTTGGCAAGAAGCTTATCAATTTTATTTAGTTTTTCAAAGAACCAATTTTTGACTTATGGATTCTTTGAACAGTTTTTTTCATCTCAGTTGAGTTAATTTCTACTCTAATCTTTGTGATTTCTTCCCTTCTTGTGCTCTGGGTTTTGTTTGCTCTTCTTCTTCTAGATGTCAGAGGTGCAACATTAAGGTGCTAATTTGTTCCCTTTCTGTTTTCCTAATGTGTGAGTTCATAGCTATTATTTTCCCTCTAAGAACTGCTTTCATCGCATCCCATAAATTCCGGTAAGTTGTACTTCAATTTTCATTGAATTATATATATTGTTGAATTTCTTCTTTAATTTCTTCTGCAACCCATTGATTGCTGCGTAGGGTGTTGTTTAGTTTCCATGAATTTAGTGGGTTTTTCTGGTTTCTTTTGTCATTCATTTCCATTTTCATTGAACTGTGGTCAGATAGTATGCAAGGGATAATTTCTATTTTCTTGCATATAGTTAGGCGTAACCTTTGGACTAGTATGTGGTCTACTTTGGAAAATGACCCGTGTGCAGCGGAAAAAAATGTGTATTCAGCTGTGGTTGGGTGGAACACTCTGTTTATGTCCACCAGGTCCATTTGTTCCAAGCTCTGGTTCAGTTCTGCTACTTCCTTGCTAATTTTTTGTCTGGTTGACCTATCTTTTTGAGATAAGGGTGTGTTAAGATCATCTGTTAAGATTGTGTTCTTAGGCATTAAGTTTTTCATGTCCCTTACTATTTGTCTTACATAATTGGGTGCTCCGGTGTTTGGTGCATAGATATTTATGAGTATTACTTCTTGCTCTTGAATTTTTCCCCTTAACAATATATAGTGGTATTCTTTGTGTTGTTTGGTCATTCTTGGTTCGAAGTTGAGACTGTCTGAGAACAGAATTGCTACTCCTGCTTTTTTCTAAGTTGCAGTGGCTTGTAGTATTGTTTTCCATCCTTTGACTTTGAGCCTATGAATGTCCTTTTGAGTTAAGTGTGTTTCTTGTACACAGCATATTGTTGGATTTTTTTTCCTAATCCACTGTGCCAGTCTATTTCTCTTAATTAGAGAATTGAGTCCGTTTACATTGATGGTTATAATTGAAATGTGCTGACTTATGTTTGTCATGATATTTACCTGGTATTGTTTCCTCCTTTGTAACCTGTGTTTAATTGACTGTCCTGTTTAGTAGGTTCCTTGCATTCTCATTCATGGAGTTCTGGTCATTGTCGTCTCTCTCTAGAACCTCTTTCAGCAGCCTGTGGAGGGATGACTTTGTCCTCATGAAATTCTGTAGTTGTTCTTAGTCGTGGAAGTATTTCACTTCTTCGTCAAACTTGAAAGAGAGTTTTGCAGGGTATAGTAGTCTGGGCTGGAATTTGTTTTCATGTAGGACTTGAAGAACTCTGCTCCATGCTCTCCTTGTCTTCATTGTTTGTGTAGAGGAGTCGGGTGTAATTCTGATGGGTTTTCTTTTGAATGTGAGCTCCTTTTTCTCTCTAGCAACTTTCAGTATATTATTTTTGTGTTGGATTTCTGCGATCTTAACTATTATATGTCTCGGTGTGTTTCTACTTGGGTTGAGGTTATTTGGTGTTCTGTATGCTTCAATGAGCTGAATGGTGGATTGTTTCCTCATATTTGGGAGGTTTTCTGCAATTATTTCTCCCCAAATTCCTTTTATGTCATTTGCATTGATTCCTTCATTCTCGTTGATACCAATTATTCTCACATTGTTCATCCTATGCAGGTGATTGATTATTTTTTTCCTGCATTCTCATTGCTTTTAAGAGATACTTTTCCACCTTTTGTCTAGCTGCTCCAGCATCTTCAAGATCTGAAACTCTGTCTTTACTTTCACTCAGATGGTTTTGTATACTCGTGATTGATATTTTTATTTCTTCCATATCTCTTTGACTGCGTTTCATGTGTTCTATTTCTTTTCCATATTGCTCTTTCAAGGAATCCATCATATTTCTGATCTCCTCAATTTTTTTATCCATCTCTTCTTTAGAGGTAGTTATTAATTCTTTTTCTGCTGTGTTTCTTCCAACTTGGATTTCCTCTATATATTTCTGGACTTATTTCTGTATTTCATATCCTATCACTTCAGAAAGTTCTTTTTTGATTTCAGAACATATTTCTGCTTTGAGTTCCTCATGATCTTCCTCCTGTTGTTTCTTTGCTTCTGATGATGTGCATTCATATGTATCAGCTGGAATATTGTTCTCTGCACTTGTTCTGGGTGAGCATAGTTTTTCCACCCAATGTTTCTGGAATTCATTCTTTATTTCAGGTACTGTGTATTCAGATATTTCTTTTTTTATTTTAGGAATTCTCTTTTTATTTCCTCTATAGCTTTCTGTTGTTGTTCCTTTGCTGCTGTAATTGTTAATTCATTCATTGCAGCTGAGCTTGTGTCCTCTGTCCTTCCTGATGGACTCGAGGTCTGGGATTGCATTTTTCCCCTTCTCTTTGTCATTTTGTATAGCGCTGACCTTTGACCTTTAGTGTAGATCTTTGGTGCAGCTATAACCTTATCTTGTTATGAGATTCGGGTGCCAGTCTATTAAGTTTGAGATTTTCCAGATATGCCTATTCTGGATCTAGCTGTTATGTTCAGTTCCTTTTCTGCTGCACCTCCTTTGGTTGCCCTGTTTTGGTTCCAGGTGTCAGCCCTCCTGTGTCAAGCAGGTCATTACTCAGGTGGGCAGGCCTGGGCTTTGGTGGGTCTTCAGGGCTCACAAAAGGATAGTGGATGATCTTTTTCACTGAGTAGGCTGTATTGGGTCGGCCAGCCTGTGCTGGGTCCGGGTCTAAGGGCCGTAACCCGAGAAGGCTGGGAAAGGTCCCTCCAGTGCAGTGGGCCTGGAGCTCTCACTCTCAGGCCAAGCTGTGCTGGGTTTTGGTCCGTGGCGTGGGACCAAGTATTGCTGAGAAATGTCCCTCTGGCGTGGCAGGCTTGGAGTTCTCACTCCAGGCCGACCTGCACTGGGTCTGGGGCTGTGGGGTGCAACCTGTAATCACCTGGAAATGTTTCTCTGGCACAGTGTGCCTGGAACTCTCACCGGGCCATGGGGGTTGGGGGGGAGCAGGGAATCCCTGGGAAATATCTCTCTTGCATGCCGGGCCTGAAGTTCTACACTCACTTAACTTTGCTGCCCAGAGAGTCAGGGATATTCCCACTCGCTCAGAGGGCTTTAAGGCAGGGTATCCGGGGAGGTGCTGGTTAGTGGTTCCTGAGGTTTCAGGCCAGTCACTGACTTGAAGGTCTTGGGGGCAGGGATCCGCGTAGTACACATGAGAAGAAGCCAAAAGCTCTCCCTCAGACTCACCACACTCTCACTGATCTGGGAATCCTGGTGAGTCATGCGAATTCCCACTCATTGGGAGAGCGTGGCCCGGGGTCCAGGAGGCTGCTGGAGTCAGCCGCTGTCTTAGGCCGTGGGTCGCGCTGTCTCGGGAGGTCTCTAGACCTGGGCAGGCGTGGGCAGCATGGAGGAGGATGGAGGAGTCAGTCACGGTGTCTCTGGCCAGTCTCTGGGGTTCTATTATTATTTTTTTATTGAAGAACAAATAGCAATGACACAGTTTCAAGATAAATTAACAGGATAGATTCGATAAATTAATACATTGCAAAATGTTTTCATAATGTTTTGGTAGTGTACAAGGGGCATGCATAATATTATACTTACAGACATTATTATAGCAGATGTCTCTAATCAGTGAATGAGGAGATTGTTGCTGTATACTTATTTTTTACAGCTAAATTATATCACAGATTCAATAATTAATACTTTCTATCTTAGTATCTCCCTAGAGTTTGTCCATAGTTCTAGAAGCCAAAATAATATCATGTACAACCACTATTAGTGTAAATCTTGCTTCTCAGAATTATGCAGAAGCATGTCATATTTATCCTAACTGTACTATTTATACACACACATCATGATTCTTTCTTTCTATACTCCTTTTTTTTGTCTAGATCTGTCAAAGTTTAGCACTCCATTGTCATTCAACCAATTTAGGTGCCTGAACTGGGTGACACGATCCAACACAATGCAGCATTCCACAATAATAGTGAGTTATCTGAAGAAGTTGTTGACTATAGCCACTTACAGCTCAACTTATTATGATGGGCTTATTTTATATACCTCATTTTTATACTTTTCTGCTGGATGGTTAAGACAGAGATAGAGCAAGACCTATATAACAAAAATGTAGCTTTTCCTTCTGATGAGGTCAGTGAAGTCCCCTGAGGGTTTATCTTGTAATCCTGTACCTTACTCTGTAAATTCTTAGAGAAAAAACATCTTTCTATTCTCATTTTCTTCAGAGTTATATCATGAATGTATATTGGAATTTGTCAAAGTCTTTTCCTGTGTTCATGTGACATTTTCCTTTCTTATGTAGCATATTACACTTATTGTTTTCTATTGTTGAACATATTTTCATGTCTGGCATATGACTGTTTGATCGTCATATATGATTTTTTTTCATCACTTGTTCCTTTCTGTCCTCCAGGAACTTACTGATTTTTGTATAATCTTTTTAAAAAGATTTCTGGAATATAACTTTTATTGTTAGGATACTTGTCTGCTTTAGAAATCAGTATAATTTTACCTTCTGGAAAAGATTCTGTAAATATACCTTCCCACTTAAATTTATTAGAGTGTGAATACTATTTTCATTACATCTTCCCTAAAATCCTTATAGAATGCAGCATTAATGCTGTCAGAACCTGAAATTTTCTTTTAAGGAAGACTTTAAAAATTATTGTTCAATGTAATTGCCTGTTACTGGATTAGTAATATTTTGTTCTTGTTCTTGGTTATGCTTCAATCATTCTCAAGTATCTAATAATATGTCCATTTCTTTTGAAATCTCCATTTTGCAGTACAGATCCTGAATTTATTGGTTTTAATCTTCTGGAACTTCATAGTGTCATTTGTGTTTTCATTTCTAATTGCAATGATTTGGGGCCTTTATTTCCTCTTTTGGTTACACTAACTACATGCGCTTCTGATTTTTTTGTGTGTGAAACTGGGGATTGAACTCAGATCCTTGTGCTTCCCAGGGAAGCTCTTATTCTACTGAACTATCCTGGCCCCTATTCTGCTTTATTTTATTTAAGATCAATGTATCTGACTCTTTGTACTTGTATTTTTCTTTTATATTCAATTTCATTAAGTTCTGCTCTGATATTTCCTTGTACTATCTCTGGGTTTCGATTGTTCTTGTTTCTCTATTATTTTCAGGTATATCACTAGGTTCTTTATCTTGGCTAGTTCTGTTTTTTGAATGTGGGTATTTATGCTACATAGTTCCCTCTTAAGACTGCCTTTATTGTGTCCTATGTGTTCTGGTATGCTGTATGGGCATTATCTTTTTATTCTAAAAGCTGTATAAATTCTGTCTTGACTTCTTCTTTGGCCCCTTGATGATTGAGACAAGCAGTATTTAATTTCATGTTTTTACATGATTTCCATGACTTCTTTCACAATTGATTCAAATGGCATTGCACTATGATCTAATACTACGTGTTGGATAATTTTGAATCTTTTGAATTTAATTAAGCATGCTTTATGACCTCTACGTGGTCTATTTTGTAGAAAATTTCATATGTTCCTGAGAAGAATTTATATTCTGTTGTTGTGTGGAACCCTCTATAGATATCTAAATCCAATTGTTCAATGTTTTGCTTCAATTCTAACACTTTTTTTTATTTTTTGTCAGGTTAATGTCTCTTTTTTGACAGTGGGATATGGAGTTAACATACTGTAATTTTACTGATGTTTACTTGATTATGTCCAATGATGTGCTCTTGTTGAAGCTTGGTGCATCATTATTCAATGAATGTATATTTATGATTATTGTTTTAGTGAATTATTTCCTTAACCGATATTTAGTGAACTTTTTAGACTAGTCTAGGCCTGAAGCCCTATTTCTCTATACATAGAAAAGACTTCTGTTTTGATTTTAATTAGATGGAATACTGCTTTCCATCCACTGATTTTTAGTTTATTAAAGAATTTTTGTTTAAATGTGTTTCTAGGGCAGGGGAGATAGCACAGTAGAATAAGTCCTTGCCTGGCAAGCACAAAGTCCTGAGTTCAATCCTTGGTACTACAAAAAAATATGTTTCTAATAAAAACCATACAATTGCATTTTTTTTCCTGACCCGTACTGACAATGTGTACCCTTTTATTATGGAAATGAGATAATTCACATAAAGAATTGGTACTGAAAGTCATTGACTTATTTCTGTTGTTTCATTATTTTCCTATTTCTAATTCTATTTTCTCCCTTCTCGGTTGTTCATTTTGCTTGGTGTATTAATTCTATTGGACCATTAGGCATTGTTGAGTTAATTATTTGTTGCTAGGGTATCTTTGAGAAGTATGGTTGTGGCTAGAAAGATGAGCTCTGGTGTCTTAATGAAATGATGTGTATTTTTACACTGAAAATTGCATTCCAGCCCACTTCTTCACTTGCATTTCTGGAATCTATGCTTAGCATGTTCCTGGGACTCTCTTAGAAGAAAATGATCTCACTAACCTAAATTCGGGTTGTCAGTTCCCTGCTGTACTTCATTAATGAGGTATTATTTGTTTTCTACATTTAAGAATTTCCTTACATTTTCCAGGCTAATATTGAATACCTTTCATGTTTTCCAGCTCTATTATGAATTAATTATTTCTTTGAAAGTGTTTTTTATAATTTTGATGAGACTATACAAAAGAAAATAAGTAAATGTACATGCTCTGCCCACCATCTTTTGCCAGAACACATTTTGTGTAGTGTGGATAAAGAATTCTTACAGCTAAAAACAAAGAGACAAATGACTTTTTAAAGGGCAAGAAACTGTAAGGTATCTTCAAGCTTGCCCTGGATGAAGATTTGAATGTTCAAATTAATTCCAGATGCCACTGTTTACACCTTTAACAGTGTGGGATTGCCAAAGAGCCCCACGGGGTCAATCCCCTGGCCTGCCATGCCAACCCCACCCTTGTGGTGCACTAAGATGGCAATTGAGACTGGGCATGGTGGTGTGTGACTGTAATCCTCACTCTTGGGAGGCTGTAAACAGGAGAATCACTATGAGTCCAATCTAATAGTGAGACCCTGAACACCTTGTAGACCCTACCCCCAAATAAAACAGTGTATGTCATACACAGAATAATAAAAAATTGTTTATGAACAAAAGAATAAATCACTATGTGCCTGTCTAGCAATTATTTGTACCATATGATTCTGTTACTCCTAGTTTTAGAAGCTGGATCCAGGTGGACCTCCATTCTATAAGTTAGGCAAAATATCCTGACTCATTTAAGTCTAGAGCCAAATGGGCAAGTGTGGCATTATGTAATGATCAATAATAAAGATCTTCATATAAAGAACTGTTAATAGCCAAGCCATTGTACACCCCTCTGCCAGTGCCATCTGTCGATGATTTTTAAACTAAATCTCTGGGGCACATACAAGAATGATAAGTTGAAAAGTTCAGTAACCCTTCTCTAGTTAATGAATTGAACAACATGGAATCACTTGGAAACTATTGCTGGTATAATACAGATGTTAATATTTATGTAGAGCTCCCTTGCCAGCTTAAAGACCACATTTTAGATAAAGGAGGATGTGGGTTATAAAAGTCAGGAGACAATATGGTAGGCAATGTTTTTGTTCTCCATGCTCAGCTATGGTTGCAGTCATTGGTGTGGTAGTAGAATCAGAATATAGTCAGTCTTGACACAGACCAGGCAGGAATTTTTGTCAAGCTTTCCCAAGTATAATGCATCCTGAAATAACAGAAACAATGCCTGAAGTAAAATATTCTCTCCATCTCTCTGAACTTATAAATTAAAAGGCAATATTCTAAAGGCATTTTTCTTCTGTTTTATAATATTGACTTCACCGAAAACACATGCTGGCCACCTGGGTCATGCATTTATCCTCTGTTTCTACTTAACCATCCATACTAAGAATGTTTTCTTAAAGTTTTGCCCTTTCAACTTTTCCTAGTTTCATTTCTTGGCTATCACTGTGCCTCTTTTTTCTCCAACCATGGTTCTTGCTCCATACTATTCTTCCAAAATGGAAGGGATCAAGTCTCTGTTGATAAACCAAAGGTAAATATTTTAAAGGGATACAAACAAAAAACAACAATGTCTGGAGGATCTGGTCTCCCTGGAAAGGAAATACATTGTTAAAACATAAAATATTGTCTTTTGTAAGCATGCCTTTTGCTGGAACTAAGCATATGATACTTTCTGGTAGTATAACTACTCATATCTTGAATTTCTTACAGAAAATAGTTACACTTCAAGTGGAAATGTTGTTAAGTGTAAAATGGTCAATGAAACAACCAAATAATTTATGAAAACAGAGAGGAGAGAGAGAGAAAGAGAGGGAGGGGGAAGGTGGAGGGAGGGAGAAGGGGAGAAGAATAAAGAAAACAATGTGAATGAGTCAACAAAAAAAGCTCTTTGGTGTTTTTTTGTGACAGGAAGCAGTCTTGCAAGCTGTACTCATTGAAGAATTATAAAAGTACACTTGAAGAAGGTAATTGAATACAGACTCTAAAAGGCAAATAAGTTTAGGTGACCAACTGAGCATAGTTACATAAATCTTCACTGTGAATTAATTTAAGTAGAAATCTATTTCATTAGAAGAACTACATACTCACTATGATATTTTTTGGACCTTGGATGATGTTCAGTTAGTACAATGTAATAGAAAATAGATCAAATTTGTAGTAAGATAATTTGGGTTAAATATTAGATCTGTGAACAAAGTAATAAAACTAGCTTAGCCTCATAGTCTATATTTAAAATGCATCCCTGTGGCATTTATTTGATAGAAATGCTTCAATACATATCAAATATAATCACACAAGAAAACACAAATTTAAGAACATTTATCCTTATTATCATTTCAGTTCATAAGCTATTAGTTTAGTAAAACAAATAAAAATTTTCTAGGTAAATGTGAAGTACAAATCAAAGAAAGCATCTACCAGGCAATTATCTATTTGATCCTCGTTGTGTTAATCTTGACATTTGAAATTTTAAATTTGAAGTGTGTACATTTTCCTGGTACTTTGACTATTGCAAGGGGCTCATTTTGGACATAATACATTCAAGTGGATATATTGGTAAAATGTGTATTTCTTTAAAATATAAAGTGATAGGCTGGGGAGATAGCTCAGTGGCACTGTGTTTGCCTGGCAGGTGCAATGTCCTGATTTTGATTACTGGTACAATAGAATAGAAATGGAATAGAATAGAATAGAATAGAATAGAATAGAATAGAATAGAATAGAATAGAATAGAATAGAATAGAATAGAATAGAATAGAATAGAATAGAATAGAATAGAACAGAATAGAACAGAATAGAACAGAATAGAACAGAATAGCGGATAAAGTGTACTTTGTGATATTTTATCCTTATTTCATTTTTCAGAGTATATATTTGAGAACAATGAAACTCCAGATAGCTATTTGTAAGGGTCACATGGTTTTAGTTAATGCATTACACTAGTTCACCCTTTTTAATTTAAAAATAGAGAAGGAAAAATATGGCTAGCTACTAATGATTGACTAAACCAAGAAGAATATGGCAGTCAGTTTGCCATTTCTTTGTTTACACCTGTTTGCTGACATCAGTTCATAGCAGGCTAGTTAGGTGGATCAGAGAGAGGCAATAAATTTTAATATTGAATAACAGTACCTAGAATTTACAGAACACCTGATATTTGAGTACTTCTCAGACATCATCTCATTAATTTTCAAGCTCATCCTGTGAAGCAGATGTTGTTTTCAGTATACTAAAAGCAAAAACAAGTCTCCAAAAGGTCAAAAGACAGGGTAAAATAAGTTAGAGATAGAGATAAGGATTAGAATCCAGACCTTCTGGCTCCTACCTGATTCATTTTGTTGCTTTGTCAAATGTCAGAGGTGATGACTTCGGTGGAAGAGAGCAAGTTAAGAAGAGGATAGTCATTAGGATGTCTCAATTTGAGGCCTTTTGATTTCTTATATACATGCCTACCATAACATACAATTCAAAATTATAAAGTACTGCATGATTTTTATAACTTAAGTCACCAGAAAGTCCTTACAATAATTGATTCCTGGGTGTGTACTAAAGTCACATGAAAGTCCTTACTATCATTGATTCCTGGGTGTGTACCCAAGGATTTTTGTTGTTTCATATCTCTCTAAAATATGTATATCAGTGTTCATATATGATGAAAATTACTAAATAGATAATTGAATGCCTAGCCTTTTGTCTCCAGATAAATTCAATAAATGTGCCACAATTCAATAAACAGTATAAAATATTTTTGTTAACTATTCAAAATAGCATATGTCTTTTATAGATAATTTCCCACATGAAATAAATTAGTGTTCATTTCCCAGTATTTAATTAAGTTGTCTCCACAAGAGCAAGCCATAATCCCTAGTTAGTGTTTTATAGAACTCTCATCAATTAGTGGGCTGAGATTCATGGGAAACTGATTTTAAAGTGGTCTTGGAATCATAAAGGGAGGAAGAATGTAAAGGACTGGTAAGCAGCAGAGAAAGAGCCTCTCTGAGAGTTTCTGTGAAGACACAGGAATATAGAAACATGTCGAGGACAAGCAGAGAAGTGAGTTCGCTGAATGCAGAATCAGAAGCACGAATTAAAGACAGTGGAGAGAGTGAAGAGAGAAACTATAATGAACAAGAAACAGATAGCTGGTGGTGCTTTCTCAGGTCTCAGCACAATAGGAGCAATTTAGAGCTGAAGACACATGGTGAGTGTTGACAAACCCAGAAGCCTCCATGGGGAGATGAATCCATGGAGAGGAACAGCAGATGCGAAAGACTGAATTAGTTGGTAGTGTGGGCAAAGTGTTCAGTTGCCCATGTCAGAGAGTGATAGGTTGGGAACTATTTTGCAGAGGGACGGTACAACTAAGAAATCAGAGAAGCCTCTGGCTCCAACTAGCAGCTGCCACATGAGCTCAGGCTCATTAAGGGCTGTAGGTGGAATGAATCTTCTCTTGACCAGAAGGTGCAGGCTTGCTGAGATTATTCACTACTCCAGCTAAAAGCTATTGCTAGCTTGCTTGGATAAATCAACATGTAACAAAACTTTGTTCCCACACATTGTCTACCAGTGCCAGTAGAGGAAATCCTAGAAGTGAACATTTTCTCTCAGGTTTTTTTTTTTTTATTGTTGCTATTGTGGTAATTTGTTTTCATATTTGTTTTCTGTTTCCTTAATCCTTCATTGTTTGACCTTGTTTTTCATTTTTAATTCTTTTTCATTTTTTATATATTTGGTACAGGGTCTCACTGTGCAGCTCAGACTCATAGTGATCCTCCTGTTCTCAGCCTCTCCAGTGCTGGGATTACGGGTGTTCGCCACCATGCCCAGATTTGATTGCTGGTTCAGGGCACCCTTATATATTTATTATTTACATGCCTACCATAACATTACAATTCAAAATTATAAAGTACTTTATGATTTTTATAACTTAAGTCACCAGAAAGTCCTTACAATAATTGATTCCTGGGTGTGTACTAAAGTCACAAGAAAGTGCTTACTATCATTGATAGTAAATGCTTGGGTACACACCAAGAACTGAGCCAGAACTGATCTTGTTTTTATATGAGTGTGAAGATGCTTTCTAGTTTCTTTATGGTTGAGATTCTGTTCTGTTCTTCTTTTTATCTTTTTCTTTCTCTTTTACTTTAGTCTTCTGCATCAGTATTCCAAAGTTAGCATCATAGCTCTTTGTCATCCAGCCTTTACTTTAATCTCTTCTTCCTCCACTTTTCTGTTTTATCCCAACCCCAACTGATATTTCAATCCTTAAGGGCAAAATTGTTATATTAAAGACTTTATATTTCATATAATATTGAAGTTTGATTTAGATTTTGTTATAAAATTATAAATCTAGTTCATACAGTTAAAAGTAGTGAGTTAATGGTTAGCTCAGTTTGTCATTTCTTAGATTGTGCTTGATGACATTGTCATGGATACCACTATAGAGAAAATGGATGTAATTATTAAATCAGCTATTTTTCCTAATATGTGAAGAATGAAATTAACTAAAATTCACAGAAAATATGGTGTTGCAGTGACAAAGAACCAAAAATTGAAGTTTTAAAGATTTGTAATAAATTCTCAACCCAAAAACCAGCTATGCCAATAAAATAACTCAGAGTAGTCACATCCTAAGGGTACTAAATTATATCAATAAAAAACTCACTATAAGCAATTTGTAAACATCACCCCAGGAAATAAATTTTAAAAAAGAAAATGAGAAGACACTTAAACATGATACAATCCCAGACTTCCAGTAAAGGAAAGGTAAACCCAGAGACACATGAGATGAGACAATCCAAAATCCTGGGCTCTCTGATGTTGTAATAGCTGCACACCTAAATGAGGCTCTAGAAAAAGAAAATCAGATAACTGCAGTGCTGGTATCAACAATAAAGCAATACTTAGAAAATCTAGACATATACAGACAAAAAAATGAGGAATTTAAGAAATTTACAGAAGCCACACATGTTTAATATAGGAAATAAGTGAAAATCCATGAGGCAGATAGGAGGCGATATCCCGGAGAATAATTGCATTGAAAGTATTTGCAGAAGATTAAACCAGTGTGAGGACAGGACCTCAGATATGGAAGACAGGTTTGTGGTTAACAATTATGGAAAATATTTCTTAAAAATACCAAAGGACAATGGGAAACCAATATAGGTGCTGCACATATATGAGGCAAAGAACAATAACATAAAATTAATTAGACTCAATGAAAAAGCAGGATACAGCACAAATGGTACAAAAACCTGCTTACAAATGTCATGGCAGAAAAGTTTTGTAAAGAAAAGTAATTTGGCACACAGATAAGTGAGGAAAATTAAATTCCAAAATTCTCATGATCAAAGAACATCAACAACCAGTCATATCACACTCAAGATTTCATAAAACAAGAATAGAATTTTGAAAGCTCTAATAGAAAAGAAACAAATCACCTTATAAAAGGAAGGTCATCAGCATCACAACTGATTTTTCATTGTAATTACTTAAGTCAAAGAGAGATTGAAGTGTTTCAAGCTCCAAAGGAAAATAGCCTCCAACCAAGAATGAAGTATCCCATAAAGTTATCTTTCAAAACTGATGGAAACATAAGATACTCCCATTAGAAATAATATCAGAGGAAAATGATCAATAAAACAGCACCTTAAAATATTTTTGAAGGACATTATACAAAGAGGTAATGAGGACAACAACTCTATGAATCCCATCAGAAAGAATCCACCAGAACCAAAAGGAAGGAAAAAAGGAGGAGGAGCCCATAACAGGAAAATAACATGATTATGATGATATGCCAGTACATATCAGTTATAATAATCAATGCTAATGATTTCAGTACATTAATGAAAAGACACTGACAGGCAGAATTGATCAAGAACAAGCATCATGTATACAGGAAAAATTTAAATCAGAATAAAGTTCAAAGAATAAAAGTTAAAAGATGGAAGAGAATACTCGGTGAGATAGGAACCCAGAAAAACCCAAGGGTAGCTATTCTATTTACACACAAAATGAAAGTAAAGCCAAGTCTGATTAACAGATGCAAAGGACACTTCATCTTAGTATAGGAAACAATTCAAGAGACAGAGGTAACAATCACAATCATATATGAGACAAATACCAGGTCAACAAATATATAAATCAAATATTAAGATATATGAAAAATAAGTTGAGCATTAATACAATTATATGGGGGTGTATCGAGACACTACTATGACAAAAGACAGATCAAATATACAAAAATTCAAAAACAAAATATTACAAAAAATAAAACATTGGAACAAATGGACTTAGAAAATGGCTATAGTGTTCCATCCCACAACATCAGAACACACATTCTTCTCAACTGCACACAACACATTCTTAAAAATAGAATGCATAAACTGTGAAATGGCTCAAGTCAAAAAATTCTGTGGATAACCCACTTCTATTGTGGACTGCTGATCTGTGTTAGATTGTTTTATTTAAAATATATGTATAAAATTAGCCATCCATGTTGTGAAAATCTGTAACATATGTATTGTTGTATATTACCCTGTTTATGTCATTTGTTCTCATTGTTTTTGCTTCTATTTTTCACTCTTCAAGTTAAAATATAAATAAATAAATTAAAATTAAAATAAATAAATAAACTAAAAGAAAATAGAACACATAGTAGCTCATAGAACATGCTTAAGTAAATGCAAATGACTCAAAATTATTCCATGTATATCAGTGGAACATAGTTCCATGAAATTGGAAATCAATGGCAGAAGAAATCACAGAAACTTCATAAATATGTGGAAATTAAATAGCACCCACTTGAACAATAAAAAGCCACAGATGAAATTAAAGACGGGCTGGCCAAGTAGCTCAGTGGATTAGAGTGCCCACAAGCAGTGCAAGGGACCCGGGATTTGATCCACAGGCTTGCCATGCCGGCCTCACTCCTGGGGTACGCTGAGATGACAATTGAGATTGGATGTGGTGGCACATGCCTGCAATCCCAGCTCTTGGGAAACTGTAAACAGGTGGATCACTGTAAATAGAATATAGTAGGGACACCCTGAAAATCCTGTAGACCTTTCCATAAAATACCAACAAAAAAGAAAGAAGTTAAAGAAGAAATTGGATAATCTGTAAGATTAAGTAATATCAATAATAATACACACGGGAAATTATGTGACATACTGAAGCCAGTAATAAGGGAAAAAAATTAGCAGTGAAAATCCACATCAGCAAAAGGAAGCAAATGAAAATAAAAAACTTAATAGTGAACCTTAAACTTCATGAAAGGGAAGCTAAATATATGGAAGGAAATTGTGAAGATCAGAGGAGAAATTAATGATTTAGGAACAAAAAAAAAAAAGCAGAACAATTCACTTAATCTAAAAGTTGAATCTCTGAAAGATTAAATAAAATAGAAAAACCCTTACCAAAAATTGTCAAAAATGGACACCATTCCTGGGCCCCGCTGCGGTGGTCGTTTGGAGGGCTTCCTGTCCGCAGCCAGCGAGCCCCGTGGTACCGCTTGTTCGCACCTCGCAGCTTTCTCTTTGTCTCTCGTAACCAAGTCCACCAACGAGAATGCTAATGCTAATTCGCCAGCTTCCCGACTGAACAGATTCAAGAACATGGGAAAAGACAGTACAGAAATGAGGCGGAGGCGAATAGAAGTTAATGTGGAGCTGAGGAAAGCCAAGAACGATGACCAGATGTTGAAAAGGAGAAATGTAAGCTCATTTCCTGATGATGGTACTTCACCATTGCAGGAAAACCTCAACAACCAGGGCACTGTGAATTGGACTGTAGATGACATTGTCAAAGGCATAACCAGCAGCAATCTGGTAAACCAGCTGCAAGCTACTCCAGCTGCTAGGAAACTGCTTTCCCAGGAAAAACAACCTCCCATAGCCCACATAATCTGGACTGGTTTAATTCCAAAGTTTGTGTCCTTCCTTTGCAGAACTGACTGTGGTCCCATCCAGTCTGAGTCTGCTTGGGCACTCATTAATATTGCTTCTAGGTCGTCAGAGCAGACCAAGGCTGTGGTGGACAGAGGGGCCATCCCGGCTCTCATTTCCCTCTTGCTGTCTCCCCATGCTCATGTCAGTGAGCAGGCTGTCTGGGCACGAGGAAGCATTGCAGGTGATGGTTCAGTTTTCTGAGACTTGGTTATCAAATATGGTGCAATTGACCCACTCTTGGCTCTTCTTGCAGTCCCTGATCTTTAGCAAGTGGCTACTTACGCAACCTTAAGTGGACCCTTTCCAACCTTTGCCACAACAAGAATCCTGCAAGTCCATTGGATGCTGTTGAGCAAATTATCCCTACTTTGGTTCATCTCCTGCATCACAGTGATCTTGAAGTATTAGTGGATACCTGCTGGGCTATTTCCTACCTCACTGATGATCCAAATGAGCGCATAGAAATGGTTGTAAAGACGGGAGTTGTGCCCCATCTGGTGAAGCTTCTGGGATCAGACAAATTGCCCATTATGACTCCTGCAGTGAGAGCCATAGGGAATATCATCACTGGAACAGATGAGCAGACTCAGATTGTGATAGAAGCAGGAGCGCTTGCTGTCTTTCCCAGCCTGCTCACTCACCCCAAGACAAACATTCAGAAGGAGGCTACATGGACAATGTCAAACATCACAGCTGGCCGGCAGGACCAGATACAGCAAGTTGTGAATCATGGATTAGTCCCATTCCTCGTCAGTGTTCTCTCTAAGGCGGACTTCAAGACACAAACGGAAGCTGGGTGGGCTGTGGCCAACTATACAAGTGGTGGGACAGTGGAATAGATTGTGTATATTTTTCATTGTGGTATAATAGAACCATTGATGAACCTCTTAACTGTGAAAGATACAAAAATTATCCTTGTTATTCTGGATGCTATTACAAATATCTTTCAGGCTGCTGAGAAACTAGGTGAAACTGAGAAGCTTAGTATAATGATTGAAGAATATGGAAGTTTGGACAAGATTGAAGCTCTGAAAAACCATGAAAATGAGTCTGTGTACAAGCCCTCATTAAACTTGATTGAGAAGTATTTCTCAGTAGAGGAAGAAGATCAAAATGCTGTGCCAGACACCACCTCTGAAGCCTATACCTTCCAAGCGCAGGATGGGGCTCCCCATACCTTTAACTTCTAGGTGTATAGCTTAAGGAGGCGCCTGTTCTTATTGTATACTATGTTCAGTGTAAGTTTGTCTTTCTCTACTAAGAGCTCTTTTTTTTAATGTGGTTTGTCATTGCAGCAGTTTTTACAAGACTATACTTGAACAGCTCCAGACTGCACATACTGTATGAAGCTTGTCCTCGGGCGGGGGAAGTTCTTATTTCTATGTGGAATTTCCTATTTTGCAGTGTCCTGTGAATAAAGATTAAATCCACCTTGTGCTTTAAAAACAATTGTCAAAAACGAAAAGACTCAAATATATGCAATTAGGAATAAAAAAGGGTGTAATCACAAAGGACATTGAAGAAATCCAGGAGATCACTTATACCTACTTTGAGAACTTGTATTATAAAAAATGAAAAAAGTAGATGAAATGGATATATTATATTATATTATATTATATTCATGTACATATGAATGATCATAGCTCAATCAAGAAGATATAAAAAGTAAAAAATAAGCCAATATCAATCAATGAAATCCAGGATGTAATAAAAACCTACCAACAAATAAAAGAACAGGTCTTGACAGAACCATTGTTAAATTCTACAAGAACTAAAACCACTACTCTCAAAATTTCAATGAAATCAAAGGACAGCATTATTTTCAAATTCTTTCATGGAATCAAGTATTACCCTGATACCCAAACCAGATAAGGATCCAACTACAAAAGTGTATTACAGGCCAATCTCCCAAATGAACATAGATGCAAAAATATTCAATAATATACTACCAAATGGAATACAGCAAATCATCAAGAAGACTACACACTATTGCCAAGTAGGATTCATCCTCCAGATGCAGGGATAATTTAATATATGTAAATCAATAAATGTAATAGACTACATTGACAGAAAAATGGACAAATAACTTATGAATCTCAATAAGAGCATAAAAAGCCTTTGACAAAGTCCAGTACCCATTCACTACAAAATCTCTACCAAAAACTGGAATATAGGCTCTTTATCTCAATCTGATAAAAACCATCTATGAGAAGCCAACAGTCAACATCATGCTAAATAGACAAAAACTGAATGCTTTCACTCTAAAATCATAAACAATAAAAGAATGGCCACTGTCTCCAATATTATTCAACATAGTCCTGAAAAATTTAGCCAAAACAATTAGAGAGAGAAATTAAAGAAAAAATTATAGGCAAAGAAGAATTTCAATTATCATTACTTTTGAATGATGTGATAGCCTACATAGGAGACCTCAAAAACTCTACTACAAAACTTCTAGAATTAAGAAAATACAGTAGCGGGGCCAGGGAGATGGCTCAGTGGAATAAGCACTTCCCTGGCAAGTGCAAGGGCCTGAGTTCAATCCCCGGTTCCACCAAAAAAAAAAAAAAAAAAAAGAAAATACAGTAGCATAGCAGGACAAAAAATCTATATTCAAAAATGAATAATATTTTTCAGAATAGTAAAAACCTTATAAATCAATATAATGAAGCACATAAAATAACTCATATTGAAATTAATAGTAGTAAAAAAATAAAGGGGACTGAAGTGGAAATTAGAAAATGTAAAGATACCCTTTCCCCTCGTAAAAGTAACCAATTTAGTGAAAATGGTCATACTTCTGAAATTTTTATACAGATTTAATGTATTATTTAGTTTTTCTCATTCTATAGGGATTTAGAGTTTAGTATATCGACAACTGATGGAAAATAACTGTTCCATGTTATGTCTAAAATGTTTGATATTAAGAAAGGTAGTGATATTAAGTTCAACCTCCTATGTTATAGAGTAATAATGTTATTAAGCTTCTCTTCTTTAGGGTTAACAACTTAATTTTGCAGACCAAAAAATTAGAGAAAAAGAAGGGCTTACAAGGATAGCAAACACTTGGCCCTAGCCTTTCAAGGTCAGTGAGGACTGAGAATATAAGAGAACCTGTATTGTAACATAGTATAATTCAGTTGTGTCCCAAATTTTCTGTTCAAGGAGATGATGGGGACACAGAGGAAAGGGATCTATGAAGCATCGTGTGCCTAAGGAGAATCACATGGAGAAAAAATATTCCCTCATGCTTTCACAGAGAGCAAATCAGTCAAGCAATGGCCATGGTTCATCCACATGGCTGACACTGACAAAAGATCTACAAACTGCAATACAGGGTTTCAGGATAAATCCTGAGGGGATTTGACTGACCTTGTCAGATACAAGAGTTACATTTCTTGTTATATAGGTCTTGCATTGTCTTTGTTTCAACCATTCAGCAGAAAAGTATCAAAACAAGTTATAAAAAGTAAAGCTATATTAATATGCTGAACTGTAAAAGGTCAGCAACTCTGACATTGCCAGTTCTGCAGATAACCCACAGCTATTATGGACTACTGCACTATATTGGATTACTTTGGTGAACTCACACCCCTACAATATTTGAAAGGCAATGGAACACCCATCTCTGACAAAAATAAACAAAATAGGGGTATATAAATGAAGAACCATATATATATATATATATATATATATATATATATATATATATATATATATAGATGTATATATATATACAAAATATATTTTGTAATATATATATTACAAAATATGTATTTTTTCTATATCTATGCTGATATATATATAGCTACTTTCTCTTAGTTAAATGAGAAGAAAGCTTTGATCTAATAGTGTTTAGAAAAGATATCATGTCTGCATCTTGTACTATGAATAGCTATTACAAAGACAACAATGTGCAATGAATTAATTATTGTAACTATTGTACTAAACTGTTTTTGAAATCGTCTAAATGCTATTTCTTTCTCAATAAAATTAATATTAAAAAAATTCAATAGCGTATCTTGCATAATTTGAAAAAACCATCCTAAAATTCACTTGGAACCAGAGTAAACCTAGAATTGCAAAGGCAATGAAGGCAAGACTGGAGTCATCTCAATCCTTGACTTGAAACTATAATGATACTGTGGTAAAAACAGCATAGTACTATGAAAAATGCAGAAGATTAATGGAAGAGATTCAAAGATGCAGAAACAACTCCAGAAGTACTCAGCTACCTTCCCTTTGACATAGTTGTTAAGCACATTCACTGGAAGGAAGTAGCTTCTTCAATAAATGGAGCTGGGAAACCTGGTTTTGTACATGATGAACATTAAAATTGGACCTATATGTTTTACCTCACACCATGCTTTAAACTAATTTTGAAATTGACAAAAGATCCAAATATTGAAACACAATCAAATGATAGAATGGATAAAATTCTAGATGATGTGAGTATAGGCAAAGTCTTCATGAATATAACCCTAATCTCACAGGAGCCATCAAAAGGAATCAATAACTTATTAAAAAGCTTTTTAACAGCAAGAGAAATGACCAACAGTGTAAAGAGTTAACTGACAATGTGGGAAAGTGTTTTTGAGCTGTTCCTCAAACAAATGATTACTTCAAGAACATATAAAGTATTAAAAATAATACACCTCCCCAATTTAAAAAATGCACACCTGAAGTAAGTACACACTTATCCAATGTAGAAATACAAACAGCAGATAAATGTATGAAAAATGGTCACCATCACTGGATATTTGAGAGATGCAAATTAAAAAATATTGAAATTCCATCTCAACCCAGAAAGAATGGCTCTTATCAAGAAAGGAACTAATAACAAATGCTGGAGTGAGTGTGGGGGAAACAAACACTTCTCTGCTGTTGGTGGGAGTGTAGACTGCTGCAACCACCGTGGAAATCAGTGTGGACATTCTTCAAAAAATCAGTATTGGAAGTCCATTTTGACACAGCTATTCTCCTTCAGCATAGCTTTCCACAGAAATTTGAAGCATTTTGGCCCTAGAATCTATGTGATTTCATGTTTTAGTCGCACAATTTGTAATAGCTAATTCCTGGAAGCAACTCACATTGCCATTAATTGAGGTATGAATAAAAATAGATGTGGTCTTTTTATACAACGCAGTAGCGCTTGGCATAAAGAAGGATAAACTGGACACTTCTATTCATTAAATTAATGCAACTCAAAAGCATACTCATAAGTGAAATAAACCAGATACATATGTGTAAACATCACATTGTTTTCTAGTGTGAGGAGCTGAAAGAATAAAGAATATTCAAAGTATACAATACATACTGTAAAATGGGAAGAAACTTCAGAAGGAAAGAGAAACCTGGAAACTGAGATGGGAGAATGGAGAAAAACAAACAGAAAGTAGGACTGTGGGCAACTCATAGAAATTTGGTGAGCTATGACAGTTGGCCTCAAGCATGCAGGTCTTGAGCTTCTGCTGGCACCAGCCCAACCTTTTGGGAACTTAGGAGAAATCTAAGCAGCAGCCAGGATGCTGGTAAACCTGACCCACACCCAACAACTAAACTGAATCTTTTTTTTTTTTTTTTTCTTTTTGGTCCTTTTGAGACAGGGTCTCACTATGCAGTTCAGGCTGGCCTTAAGCTCACTTTGTAGCTCAGGCTGGTCTCAAACTCACAACAATCCTCCTGCCTCAGCTTCCCGAGTGCTGGGATTACAGGCCTACGCCACCACACCCGGCTCTAAACTGAATCTTTGAGTATCAGTCAGTTGCCCCCTCTAGCAGTGAGAGCCTTGGTGCATTGTACCTGCTCCCCACTGTAGCAGAAACCTTACTGACCCAGTCACCTCCACTTTCTCACCACTGCTAAGTCTCAGCAATTATCAGGAACTTCAAAAATGCCAAAATGTTAGAGCGAAATGCAATCTCATTTCTTCAGCACACCCAGAACAAATCCAGAAGACAAGGACATACAAGAACTTGGAAATTACCCACCTAAAATCTCTGAAGCTATAGTGACTGAAGTAAAGAAATTAGTGCATGAAGCCATAGAAGAAATAAGATCAGACAAAAAAGAAGTAATAATAGTAGTGAAAGAATTATTCTGCACAGCTAACGCAGATATAGATTTAAAGTAGAAAACTGATGGGGAAACTGAATTAAAAATGCAGAGAAAAATGAGACTGCATGAAATCGATTTTAAAAGATATGCAGGTAATTAACATTTCCATTGAAAGTTGGCAAGCCGGGCGTGGTGGCGCATCCCTGTAATCCCAGCACTCGGGAGGCTGAGGCAGGAGGATTGTTGTGAGTTCGAGACCAGCCTGAGCTACAAAGTGAGCTTAAGGCCAGCCTGAACTGCATAGTGAGACCCTGTCTCAAAAAAAAAAAAAAAAAAAAAAAAAAAGAAAAGAAAAAGAAAGTTGGCAAAACTACTTGAATAAAGAATAGAATAGACTCTCAACCCTCGAAGATAGTGGCGCACCTAATGAACGTGAAAGGAATGATCTCTTAAACTAACAAGGAAGCAGAAAATAATTCATCAGCTGCAACACAACGAAAAGACAAATAACATAAAAATAATAGGTGTCAAGGAAACAGCAGGAGACAGCACAAATGATTTTAAAACGCTATTTATATGTGTACTAACAGAACATTTTCCAAATATGAGAAAAGAATCAGACATAGAGCCCCGTAACACCCCAGAGCCCCTGTCCTCAAGCCTGCAGAGAGAGTGAGAAATTTTGTGACTCTTCTGGCCCCTGATCCACCTGATCATGGCCAGGTGAGTGGGTGGGAGAATTACCAGCTTCCGGACGTGCCTCAGGCTGCAAGCGTCATTCAGATCCCCTGCCTCCAGGACCTTCAATAGAGCAAGAAGTTCTGAGACTCACGAGACAATCCACCACAGACCATAATGACCTGAAATTTCATGGAGCCCCTGCCCCCAAGCACGATGAGTGAGTAAGAAAATTTGTGACTCTTCCGGGCCTTGATCAAGTGCAGCACAGCCTAGTGAGTGTGTGGGAGAGCTTCAAAGCTCCCTGGTGCTGCCTGGGCCAGGGACACAACACAGGGGAACCACAGGCTCACAGTTTTGCCAGAAGGGCTGCAGCAAAAAGGAACTGAACAAAAGAGCTAGACCCAGGCCAGGCATAACTGGATAATCTCAAACTTATTAGATTGGCATTGTAATCTCATTACGTGCTAAGGTTGTAACAGCACGAAAACTCTACACCAAAGGTCAGAGGTCAGTGCTATACAAAATGACAAAGACAAGGAGAAAAATGCAATCTCAGGTCTTGAGTTCACCAATAAGTGCAGAGGACACAAGCTCAGCTGAAATGCATGAATTAAGAGAGACAGAAGCAAAGGAACAACAGCAGAAAGGTATAGAGGAAC
This sequence comes from Ctenomys sociabilis, assembly GCA_004027165.1. NCBI lineage: Eukaryota > Metazoa > Chordata > Mammalia > Rodentia > Ctenomyidae > Ctenomys > Ctenomys sociabilis. Next base: position 28,160 of record PVKA01017516.1, read on the forward strand.
TCAGACGAGAATTAATGCCTTCAATAAAAATGAAATATTTGAATATATAACATCTGTAATAATGAATCAAATCCAGAAACATTTGGAGAAAACCCAATGCTCACCCAGAACTAGTGCAGAGAACACTATTCCACCTGAAATGTATGAATTAACAGCATCAGAAGCAAAGAAACAAAAACAGAAAGGTAAAGAGGTAATCAAAGCAGAAATAATTTTTGAAATCAAAAAAGAAATCTTTGAAATCATAGCATCTGAAGTACAGAATCAATTACAAAAATATATGGAAGAAACCCAATTTGGGAAAAAAAAATTCTGCAGTAAAACAATTAATAAGTACCTCTAAAGAAGATATGAATAAAAAATAGAGGAGATTAGAAATATGACAGATTCCTTGAATGAGCAATACAGGAACGAAATAGATAGCATGAACAAGAGTCAAAGAGATATGGAAGAGCTTAAAATCACAATCACAAGGCTACAAAACTGTTTGGGTGACAGCAAAGACAGAGTATCAGATCTTGAAGACGCTGGTGCAGCTAGTGAAAAGGTAAGAAAGAATCTCTAAAAAAACAATGAGGTTGCAGGAAAAAATAATCAATCACCTGAAAGTTGATTCCAAGATGAATAATGTGAGATTAATAGGTATCAATGACAATGAAGGAGTCAATACAAATGATATAAAAATACTACGGGCAGAAGTAATAGCAGAAAACTTCACAAATATGAGGAAACAATCCACCATTCAGGTAACTGAAGCATACAGAACGCAAAATAACTTCAACCCAACTAAAAACACACGGAAACACAGAAAAGATCCAAGAAGTCCAACACAATAATAATATACTGAAAGCTGCTAGAGAAAATAAGCAGATCACATTCAAAGAAAAACCCATCAGAATTAGAGCCAACTTCTCTACACAAATTATGAAGGCAAGGAGAGCATGGACCAGCGCACTTCAAGTATCCTGTGAAAACAAATTCCAGCCCAGACTACTACACCCTGAAAAACCCTCTTTCAAGTTTGATGGAGAAGTGAAATACTTCAACGCCAAAGAGCAAATAATTTCATGATGACAAAGACATCCCTACACAGGATACTGAAAGATGATCTGGAGAAGGACCAAAATGATGAGAACTCCACGAATGAGAACGGAAGGAAGCCACTAAACAGGGCAAACAATTAAACACAGGATAAAAAAAGAATAAACAATAGCAGGTAAATAACATGACAGTCATAAGTCAAAACATTTCAATTGTAGCCATCAATGTAAATGGACTCAATTCACCAATTAAGAGAAATAGACGGGCATAGTGGATTAGAAAACAAAATCCAACAATATGCTGTATAAAAGAAACACACTTAACTCAAAATGACATTCATAGGCTTAAAGTCAAAGGATGGAAAACAATACTACATGCCTCACCACCTCAGAGAAACACAGGGGTAGCAATTCTGTTCTCAGATAGTCTCAAGTTCAAACCAAGAAGGGACAAACGAAATAAAGAAGTCCACTATATATGGGTTAGAGGAAAATTGAAGAGGAAGTGGTAACACTCATAAATATATATGCACAAAACACGAGCACAAAACCGAACAGGATACCTTAACACCACCTTATCTCAAAAAGATAGGTAAAACCAGACAAAAAATTAGCAAAGAAGCAGAAGAACTGAACCAGAGCCTGGAACACAGAGTGTTCCACCCAATGCAGCCGAATACACATTTATTTTAGCTGTACATGGGTCATTTTCTAAGATAGACATACTAGTGCATAGGTCATGCTTAAGTATATGCAAGAAAATAGAAATTATCACCTTCATATTATCCGACCACATTGCAATGAAACTGGAAATAAATGACAAAAGAAACCAGAAACTCACATGGAAATTAAACAACACAGTACTCAGGAATCAATAGGTCACAAATGAAATTAAACAAGAAATTCAACAATATCTATAATTCAGTGAAAATTTCACCACAAATTACTGGAATTTATGGGATGCAATGAAAGCCTAACTCAGAGGGAAAACCATAGCTATGAACTCACACATTAGGAAAACAGAACAGGAAAAATGAACACCCTAATGATGCACCTCCTACTTCTAGAAAAGGAAGAGCAAACCAAGCCCAAACCATAAAGACAGGATGAAATCATAAAGATTAGAGCAGAAATTAATTCAATGGAGATGAAGAAAACAGTTCAAAGAATACACAAATCAAAAAGTTGGTTCTTTGAAAGACTGAATAAAGTTGATAAGCCTCTAGCCAACCTCATCAAAAGGAGGCAAGAGAAAATTCAAGTATGTGCAATAAGGAATGAAAAGGGTGAAATCACCACAGATCCAGTGGAAATTCAGAAGATTATCAATAGCTACTTACAGAATCTTTATGCTCAGAGAATAGAAGACACGGGTGAAATGGGCAGACTCCTCGAGCGGTAAAAATTACCAAAACTGAATCAAGAAGATATAGCAATTCTCAATAAGCCACTAACAGCCAATGAAGTATGAAACATAATGAAATCCCGCTGACAAAGGAAACTCCAGGTCCTGATGGATTCACAGCTGAATTCAAGAAGAAATTTATAGAAGATATAATCCCTACATGCCTCAAAATTTTCAATAAAATTGAAAAGGAAGCAGTCCTCCAACAATCATTTCTGGAGGCAAGTATAATACTGATTCCAAAATCAGGGAAAGACACAACCGAAAAGGGAAACTACAGGCCAATCTCCCTCATGACCGTAGATGCAAAAATGCTCAATAAAATCCTAGCAAATAGAATACAGCAAATCATCCAGAAGATCATACACTATGACCGGGTGAGATTCAGCCCAGTGATGCAAGGATTGTTCAATATTTGAAAATCTGTAAATGTAATGTACGATATTAATAGACTGAAATCTAAAAACCATATGATCATCTCAATTGATGCAGAAAAAGCTTTTGACAAAGTCCAACATTAATTCACATTTGAAACTGTACAGAAAATTGTAATAGATAGCCTCTACTCAACTTGATAAAAGCCATCTATGACAACCCAACAACTAGTATCTATCACCCCTCCTATTTAACATAGTTTTGGAAACATTAGGAACAGCCATTAGAAAAGAGGAAGAAATAAAAGGAATAAGAATAGGTAAAGAAGAAGTTAAATTGTCACTATTTGCAGTTGAAATGATACTTTGCTTGGAAGAACCACAAAATTCCACCAAAACCTGCTAGAATTGATACAGAAATTCCATAGCATAGCAGCATACAAAGTTAACACTCAGAAGTAAGTAACAGTCCTCTACACAGGAAACAAACACATCCAGAGGGAAACTATGGAAACAATACCTGTTGCAATAGCATCATGTAAAATGAAATACTTTGGAGTTAACCTAACCAAGGAAGTCAAAGATCTTTTCATGCAAAATTATAACACGCTAAGGTAAGAAATCATAGAGGATTTCAGAAAATGGAAAGATACTCCATGTTCCTGGATAGGAAGAGCCAACATCATGAAGATGGGCATACTTGCAAACTTGTTGTACCGATTTAATGCAATTCCTATCAAACTACCACCAACATACCACCCAGACCTAGAGAAATAGCTCCTAAAATTTATTTGTAAGCAGTAAAGACCTAGAATAGCAAAGACAATCCTAGCCAACAAAACAAAGCAGGAGGCATCACAATTCCTGACTTGAAATTATACTATAAAACCACTGTGATAAAATCAACATGATAATGGCAACTAAACAGACCTGAGCATCAGTGGAACAGACTACAAGATTCAGAGGCCTCTATGAACACACTCTGCCACACAATCTTTGACAAAGCGGTCAAACATTCTTACTGGAGGAAAGACAGCCTCTTTAACAAATCGTGCTTGAAAAACTGGCTTTCTGCAGGCCAAAAACTAAAACGTGACCCAGGTCTATCACCATGCACTAAGCTAAAATCAAAATGAATTAAAGATCTAAACATTAAAACACTAACACTCAACCCCCTGGAAGAGAAATTAGAAGGAAGTCATGAAGACATAGGGGTAGGAAAAGAATTCATGAACATACACATTTCACATGGGAAACACTTGAAAGAATTAGTATCTGGGACTAATGCTTCTTGGGGAGTTTCTGCACGTCAAAATAAATTTTCAACAAAGTGGAAAGACAACCCACAAATTTCAAAAAAATCCTAACTAATAAGCATTCAGAAAAAGGTCTGCTCTCTAGAATTTATAAAGAACTAAGATACATAAGCGCCCTCAAATTTAAAGAACCAATCCAGAAATGGGCATTTGAGAAGAATACACATTTCTCCGAAGACGAAATTAAAGAAGTGAATAAATAGATTTAAAAAATGCTCCACATCACTAGCCATTCATGAAATGCAAGTTAAAACAGCACTGAGATACCATCTCACTCCAGAAAGAATGGAAATCCTAAATAAATAAACCACCAACAAATGTTGAAGAGGATGTTGCATAAAGGGAACACTTCTCCAATGCAGGTAGGTTTCTACACTTGTGTAACCATTGTGGAGATCAGTGTGGAGACTCCTCAAAAGAGTAGGACTGGAAATCCCATTCAAGCCAGCTATCCCCCTACTGGGAATTTTCCCAGAGGAACTGAATACATTATATCATGGTGATATATGTGTACCTATGTTTATAGCAGCACAATTTGTGATAGCAAAATCTTGGAAACAACCAAGATGTCCGTCACATGAGGAATGGTTAAAAAAGATGTGGTATTTCTATATAGTGGAGTATTACTCAGCTATAAAGAATTATAAACTTTAAGCATTTATATTGAACTGAACATATACTCATAAGTGAAATAGGCCAGACACCCATGTGCAAATATCATAGTCTCTTTAGTATAAGAAAGCAAAAGGAGAAATACAAATAGAATGGTATATCAACAACTAAAAAGAATTTAGTCAGATAGGGTAAACTGAACTGCATATATTGCAGGGTAATAATCAGGTTCTCTTGTGGATGGTTAACAACCTATGTTTGCAGATCAAAAATTGGAGAAATGGAAGGGCTGTAAGGTCAGCCAACACTTTGGCCCTAGCCTTTCAAGCTCAGTGAAAACTCAGGACATAGGAGAACCTGTGCTGTAACATCATCAAACTCAGTTGTGCCCCAAATTTTCTGATCAAGGACATTATGGAGTCGCAGAGGAATGTGATCGATGATCTATAGTATGCCTAAGTAGAGTCACATGAAGAGAAGGCTTTCTCTCAGGCTTTTGCAAAGAGCAAACTGCTTAAGCAATGGCTGTGACTCATCCACATGGTTGACACTGTCAAAGGATCTACAGAGTGAAGAATGGGATTACAGTATAAACCCTAAGGGCGTTTGACTGACCTCATCAGATACAAAGTTATATTTTTTGTTATATAGGTCTAGCTTTATCTCAGTCTTAAGCACCCAGAAGAAAAGTATAAAAATGAGGTATATAAAATAAGGCCATAATAATAAGCTGAGCTGTAAATGGTTCTTGTCCACCACTTTGGATAACCCACTATTATTGTTTACTGCTGGACTCTGTTGGATTGTTTCGCTGAATTAAAGCATGTATAATAATTGAATGACAATAGAATACCCACCTTTGACAGAACTAAACAAATAAGGGGGAATAAAAGGAAGAACCATTCTGTGTTTGTATAAACAGTACAGTTAGAATAAATATGCAGTACTTTTGCATAATTGTATGAGAAGAATTATTTGCACTAATATTGTTTTGACAAGATATCCTGTCTGCTCCTTGTACTATGGATAGGCACTAGAAAGATAACAATATTCAAAGTATTAGTTATTGAATTGTACAAAGTATTAGTTATTGTACTATAATTCAGCTTTGAAAAAAGATAGGTATATAGCTACATTCTCTTAATTCTTTGAATAGAGGCATCTGCTCTAATAGTGTTTGTAGACAGAGTATCATGTGTGTACCTTGTACAACAAAAAGCCATTAGAAAAACAATGTGCAATGTATTAATTGTTGAATCTGTCCTACTAATTTAATTTGAAACTGTCTCATTGCTATTTTTTCTTCAATAAAATAAAATAAATGTAAAAAAATTCCAAATAGCCATAATCAAATTAAATCTACACCTACGTACATAATAATCAAGCTGTCGTCTTTTCCACTGTTGTTGAATGCAGACTTGCACCACTACTATAGAAATCAGTGTAGAAATTTCTCCAAAAGCTAGGATTGAAAATCCCATTCAACCCATATATTCCCCCTTGGGTATATTTCAGGAAGAATGGAAAGATCACACCATAGCAGTTCAATTTGTTTTAGCTAAATTTGGACACAACCCAAATGCCCATCAACTGAGAAATGGATGAAGAAGATGTGGTAATTTTACACAATGAAGTATTATTGAGCTATACACAAAGATACGTTGGAGGCTTTAATCTGTAAATGCATGCAACCAATCAACACACTATTAAGTGAAACGAAACAGACCAGCATGTGCAAATGTCATATTATCTCCCTAGTGTAAGAACCTGGAAAAGCAAATAAAACTTCAAAGTTTCAATAGATAGTGTGAAAAGGAAATGAATCTGTTCAAAAAAAATGAATTACTGAAATGAAGAGAGGAGAGCAGAGGGAGTGGGGGAATGAGATATAACTATGTATGTAAGCGAGGTGGTTTGGATAACTGAACTGTGGATTTCTGCTGGCCTGTAGAAAGGGGCAGTTAATGTTTAATTTTAGTATTCTTTTTCTATCTTTTCAGTCTTTATGTCTTCCTAATTTCTTATAACTTTTTTCCTTCTTTTTATGATTTTCTCATGCATATATCTGGCAATCTGAACAACTATGTTGAAAACAACACTGAAATAAAGTACTGTCAAATTCACATTATTTTTTCTGTGAAATTCTGTGCCATTTCTAACTTTTAATTGCTATTTTGTGTCTCTTTAAAAATAAAAACAAAATAATAACTTCTAGTGTTCTAGTAATTTGAGCAAATCTTCTATTATCACTTCCCCAAAAGGCCACCTTCTGTAATCCCTGTGCCCATCAGATGATTCTATACTTTACCCAATAGCCATAGTTTTTTTTTTCCTTATACAATATCTTGGTTGAAAAACTAATTTTAAATCTCAACCCCCAATTTTCATATAACTAACTCAGAAAGAAATGTGATTTTTTTCAACCTGGTGAAATGAGCCTATTATGATAAATTTCCTGGATGGATGAAGAAACTGAGACTTGGGCTGGCCAAAGCACTCAGAGGATTAAAGCAACTGCAAGCAGACACAGGGGCCAGGGATTTGATCCCCCAGGCCTGCCATGCAGGCCCCACTGTGGGGGCACACTGAGATGGCAATTGAGACTGAGTGTGGGCCTGTAAGATCAGCCCTTGGGAAACTGTAAAAAGAGAGCACTATGAGTCTGATCTAGTTGTGAGACACCAAAAACCTGTAGACCCTTCCCTAAAATATACAAAAAAAGAAACTGAGACTCAATGAATAAGATGGGATAAGAGCCACAAAGGCCATATACAATAGGATTTCAAGACATGTGATAGTTTTGAACCACAGCACAAATCTTTCTAAAGCTTTGTGCCTTCTTTTGGCATATCCTATGTTATCAAGATTTTCACATATCTGTGTAGACATCTATTTTTTTTATTGAATTTAAACACTGGGCTTATATCCTTTTTAGAAAACTTCATGGTTCTGTAGGTAATAGAATCTGAGTAGTCACATTTCTCTAGATATATATATATATATATATATATATATATATATATATATATATATATATATATATATATATATATCTCCACCATACTTTTCACAAATGATACACATTTGGAAGCACTGACCTTCTCTATGAAATTAATTGCATAATTAATTTCATGATTGCACACAAATTTAGTGGTAGATATTTCTTATTAAAATATGTATAATTAGATACTGCTTCCTTTTCAATTTTTGGGAAGAGAATAAATTAATTACCAGAATACTGAAGAGTTATAAAAGGAGAGACTATAGATCAGATATAAGAATGAATGCTTGGGTACTGGATAAACAATAATCAGGGGAAATCTGTCTTGCTAAGAATGAAATTTGGACAAGGGAGAAAAATATTTCACTGACAAAGACCTGAGAGGAGAGAGGTTGGACAAAAATACTGAGAACTGGCACTAAAGGGCTTCAAGATTTTTATCAGTGAATACAAGGTGTTAATATATTGAATGAGTGTTATACTTGTGGCCTACTCTAAAGCAGCGTGAGCGTCTTACTTTAATGTCATCATGACACACTTTGAGGAAATGCATGTAATGTGAGAGTTATCAATGTTTTTCATACTATTTCCACTGCACTTGAGAGACTCCCAAGACCTCAGGTGTTTGCAGTGTAGCCAATAAGTAATCATTCAGCAGGCTGCCAGGCTACTCCAAAGACCAACGGATTAGCCTGTGTGCTAGAACAGCCTTTGGTTGTATCTGTCTCTCTGGGATAGGTGCCGATTACAGTTGTTAATGAAGAATTACTGTTTAAGCTCTGGTGGACTCTATCCTTTCTAACCATAACTTGTTACTGCTGTTCTTGTCAATCTGTACCATTAGCAGAAAACATTTACAATGAAACCACAAGATTAAGGATAAAATCAGAAGGCTTGCAGTGAAACCCAATAAAGTAGTACCTCCATTTTGTGCTAATTGATTTTAACTAGCAATCAAACAAGCCAGATGGCTTTCTCTGGGAAGGAAAACAATATATTTTAAGCAAATATATTCTCTTCCTTCTTCATGAATATTCGCAATCTTCCTCTTGCCAACATCATTTTTCATTTAGTCTCTTCAATAACAACCTGGATTTAATTTGCATGTTTAAATAACACAACCTATCTATTAAAATATGAATCATGGGATTTTTTCTTGATACTAGTTTTGTTGATCTTCAGTTTTGGAGAATTTTCATAAATTGGGAAAACATCACCTTTTTCCTGGGACAGTTAAACAAACCAAAAAAAAAAAAAAATGACACTGAGAGAATAAGCATAGTTTTGAGATTTGAAGGCACTTCCAGCAAAGTCCCAGGAGCAAAAGTTGATTAATTAAATGTTAGATGTGGGGCTGGAATACCTTCAGGTCTGAAGTAACCTGGAAAGGTTTATGAATTGAGGGAGAAAAGTGGAATAGTCTGTAGTATGAGTTATACTCAAACCATCAAATTAAATTATTTCAATATGTGTTTCTGTTTTTAAGCTCAAAAAGTAAAATAATCTTTCCAAATTGCAGAGACTTCTCTGCTTCTCCCATTTCTTTTTGTTAAAAGCCTATTTTGGAATTATGATACCATTCCTTCTATATGTTCTTTTTATTTTTTGCAAATTTTATCTATTACATGTACTATGATTAGTTTAAAACAAGATAGATGAGATTCAATATTATATCATAATCATCAGGCTTAAGAGAACATGCATCCATATTATCAACCTAAAATATCCATTAAATACCAACTGTTTCCTAGTCTCTCTCTCTCTCTCTCTCTCTCTCTCTCTCTCTCTCTCTATATATATATATATATATATATATATATATATATATACATACACAGTTCTCAGCTGTTGTACTCACAAATTCATTTGTCAGACAATGAACTAAGATATGAAAATACAATTAGTATATGCCTAAAATACTGTCTATGACTTAAAAAATATTTCAAAAAATGTGGCTAACTAAACAAAATAATTTCTCATGCTTTCTTAATTTAATTTGGGGTATTTAAAAGTTGCTCTGAAGTGTCTGCCATTGTTTGAAAGAATCATTGGAAACTTTTTTTAACATTGTCCTCCATTTTTGGTAGTTTCTCAAAGGTTTAAAATATTCCTACTATGAAGAACAAATTGGTTTCACTAACAAGAAAGAGTCATTTGGACTCCAGACTGATGATTAAAAAATTTAAGTGTTACCAGTTTTGGGTTAAAGTGTCTTTACGAGTCTATAAGGCTGGTTTTCTCCTGTGGCTTGGAAGTTATTTTGCAAGTAGTTTCTCTGTGAGATCTCATAATTTTTCTAATGATAATATTCTGAAACATGTGAATAACTGTCTAGTAATGAAGATTACCATATTGATTACTATGAATTTTAGAGAAGCTTGATAGTTTCCCCATAGAAACAATATAATGTGCTTCTACATAATTCTATGAGAGGCAAGATTTGAACTAATGGTGGTTGGACATGATGTTGGCTTCTAGTACTATGGACAAGCACTAGGAAAATAACAAGGTAGAAAGTATTAATTATTGAATCTTTGATATAATTCAGGTATAAAAAATAAGATACGCAAACTGCTACACTCCCTTAATTTACTGATAAAAGGCATATGGTACAATAATGTCTGTAAGTATAATATCATGTGTGCACCTTGTACGACACCAATACATTATGAAAACAGATTGCAATGTATTAATTTATCAAATCCATCTTGTTAAGGTATCATAAAATTGTCTCGTTGATATTTGTACTTCAATAAAACAAAAATAAAAAATAAACAATATAATAACTGGTGATTTGATTCTTAAAACAGATTTTTAAAAGCCTAGCTCTGTGGTACAGGTGAAGAGCATAATTATTCTCTCTTTTAATTATTACCAATCAGGATTTAGAGATGTATTTCTTCTATAGGAAAATATAACTGCATTTAAATTCTCCCTCACTTCTCATTTCAGGGTCTAGGATTCTCTCTTCCATGATCGCAGGGCTTAAAAGATCACATATTCTGAGAAGAACAATAATGGTAGATATCTCAGGCATTCCATTATTGTTTCTTCTCTATGTTTATACAAAGAAACATTCCTAAGTATTTTGAACTGGTTCTCTCTCTTTCAACTCCATGGTCCTTATTCTATCAATCATCCTGTCACTTTGTTTGCTTCTTCTCTACATGTTTTATCACTTCAAACTGCAGAGCTTCTCAGGATTTTGTCACTGAAACATAAGTGCCCATCAACTTTGGTATCTGTGACTAAATTTTATTCATTCAATCTCTTCTCTTTGTTGTCCAAACTTTTCATGGTAATAGTTCATCACTGTCCATTTCTTACATGACACTTCCTTTTATAATCCTATTTCTCAGAATTCATACTGAAAAATTAGTTATTAAAACAATTCCTAAATTCTAGTCCTGTTTTAGGGAGAGAGAAACCTGATTTCAAGGAAAGTAAT